>VZTO01017791.1:1410-24129 GCA_013400615.1 Syrrhaptes paradoxus
ATCTTGCCTGTTAGGGGCAATTCTGCAATGTGTTATTCTAAACAAGAAATTCCGTAAAACGTTCTCCAGAAATACCAATTATTTGAGACCAGACGTTTTTTACAAACAAGATACACTACTACCTTCCTACATATACAGCTACTTTGAAACCATTACTTTAACAAGTAATGACTGCTATGAGTTTAAGTTATAAAAAATATTATTCGGTTTGGATTTTTAAATAAATGTAATAATATTTAAATAAAAAAAAATACTAATTATGCCCCAGTAGTACAGAAGCAACTTCTACCTTGGTTATCTTTGGCAGGCTTTTCAAGGCAAAGAAATGAGTCAGCTTTTTCCTGTAGCTTGTGTTATACTTGCTGGCATTTTCCCAGCTTTGCAAGTCTCAAAGTATTTCCAAGTGCTAGACGTGAAGTTACACCCACAAAGTTTTTACAGAATGCCAACATTTGTCCCCATCGTGGTTAAAATTTAACCAAAAGCTATAATTGAACTACAATGAAATGTCTTCTATGCATTCTGCTTTATTTCAGCTTGCTTTCTTTACAACAAATATACTTCATGAAAAGCTGCAAAACAATAGAATTGCTAATAAAGCAAAAAATTAACATTTCATCAAAAAATGCCACATGAATATATTCATACAGATGATTCACTTCATCAGCAAGAGAGCACGCGTTGAAATACTTTACAATTAGCACTCTAGATGTGGTTTCCCATTTCTCCCTACTTCTTTGGTGGCTTCAACAAACTTTTTCCTGTAGTTCCTACAACATGCCGAAATGCACTAGGAAGCCTTTCAACAGTTAGATATACTTCTATAATCCTGGGAAAAAAACCACACATTTTGCACAGTTCTTTAATTTTGTATTGTCACTGCATAATTCCACAAACAAAGCACAATCTCTATAAATTCATAACTGGACGTATTTTCCTAGTGCAATGAAAATAAACAACATGAACAGATTTATAAGAAGCTTATGGATTGGTATCTATCCAAGCTGAAAATCTATTTCAGCAGGAATAAACGGAAATAATCTATTCTAAACTATCCACTCAAAACTCATTCATCTAGAAAGGGAGGAGAGTAGACCATGATGAGTCTGCTACTTTCTGACACAAGCCTACGCCTGAAAAAACACCTAGGTACTGAATTTTGATATTTCTACCCCTCTCTTAATTATTTTATGTAAATCTGAACACCAGCACTAAAATGCACGAGTTGGGGATAAGCTACTCCACAACAACATACTTTTTGTTCAGCCTTAAAAACAATATAAAACCACTCTTTGCTATAACATACTAGTGTTTAGCAAGTACTAAAAACACAGAACAGGGATGAACTCCCAGGACACGAGATAATCCAAAAAGTCCTAGAAGTACTGCCCACAGCCCCTTCGCTGAAAAGGTGTAATAGCATGAAATATCTTATATGAAAGCTTTAAAATTAGCCTAGCCATAGTCGGCAGACTTCCTAATCACTAATGACTAATAAAAGAATAATTATGCAAGATCTTGCTTAAGCGTTTGGTTTCCAGAAACACCATTTCCAAAGTATGTAACCTACAATTTGACTCAAGTCTCTCGACAGCATAGGCTATACGGCTGGTACTGCAGCAACCCAGGTCTTCCAGGACCAGCTAAGGAGAGTTTATTTAAATAAAACTAGGACAGACCTGCTAAGATATTCACCAGTATTCTAAGTAAATCCATTTTCAAAGAACTCTCCTTTGAAAGCCTGACGGGTCTAGATGACTCCTGACTTTGGTGGTAAAATCTTTCACAATTAATGTTCACTTGAAAAATAGTCACAACATGGGCACGGATGCTGGTTCTTAAATTAAATAATTTACTTCATTTTTCTCCTACTCATACATTCCCAGCATGACTCCATGACAGACTAATCACTTCTCAAACACACTTTTATAAGACGTATGCAATTTTCTGTTCAACCAGTCACAGGGTAATATACTACAAACTGCTTACAGATACCTCATCACCAGCCACTTCTCTATTCATAGACTCTATAAATTTGCTCTTAAATTTGAATGTCTCAGGACTACCTAATGTTAAGCAAACTTCATAGAAATTGCCAATACAGAGGTACCAGCCTCTAAAAATAAGCATTTGTAAAACATAAAACGGGTGGGTAATGCCTACATAGAGCTAAAATAATACCAGGCACTACTGTGATCTCAAGTGCTGCTTCTTGGTTATTCTCAGAACCAAAAGTCTCTATTACAATAAATGAGAGTCTTTTTCCATGAACAGAAATCAAAGTTTATCAGTCCCATTGCTCGTTTAACCACTATGCAAGAAAAACTGAAGTAAAGGAGCTTATTTCTTCAGTAACTAAATTCCACCTGTTATTTGGAAAGGCAAGACACAGTTTACTTTATAATGTTGACAGCAAAGTTTTACTTAAAAATCTCCTCTACTCTCTTTCTGGCCAGACATTAAAATTTCATATGCATGAACACAACAACATGGCTGCAAAATACAGCCATAAAATATATAATCACAACCCCATTGTTATCCTGCAGTGAATAAAGCAGGCTTTTTCAATTAGAAAAATTAAAATAAATAGTTATGAAACAAAATTAACTATTTTAAATTAACATAATCCCCTTAGTGTCTAGAAAACTATCTTCTGTGTTGCAATTTAACCATTACCTTTGCTAAAATTATGAAGAGTGAAGAGCTGAAAGGTATGGATTTCTTCACAGATACTGAAGAATTATTCCAGTTTAATGGGAACAAAAAGGTGTTCATCTGGAATACACTTTGCCCAAGCTATACGGGTTTTACCCCGTGGGAAAGATATACACTCCATTACACCTTCCTTCTACCAGCAATGTGAGAATTAGTCCCTTCTGCTGAATCAACAAAACTGCAGAGTATCCATGAAACAGCACTACAGAAAACACACGTTTAAAGCCAGGACTCTTAACTGCCTTAATATAATTTAAAAAAAAAAAAAAATCCCTATTTCCTTGAGAGCTATCCATTTTTCCAGCCTCCCAAATGACTGCCTTCAAAGTGAAGGACAAACCAGTTCATGTCCTTAACCCTAATTCATGGTTTCCATAAAGTTGTAAACTGCACATCCCCTGGCCTCAGTCTGTTAAACATGGTAGACCAAAATGAGCCCTAAATACAGTTAGGCACCTACTGAACAAACCATTTTATGTTAAAATTTGAGTAGTGCCTTGAAAATAGGAGACAAGAAGGACACTGCACAGCACTGGTTTTCCACAGTGAAAGCTCAACTCCTCCCAAGCACCGAGGCTTTCAAGACTTCTTCCATGAAGTAAACACATCTCAGCAGAGGAGCAATTTAAAGAAATTAAAACTTGTTTTCACCAAATACTCAATCTTTCTCAGACAAAGCTTTGCCCTGGTAAGGAGACAGAGTAATTTGCTCAGGGGTGGAGGAAGAAGAGTTTGTATTTCTTACACATTTACCTGCCTTAGGACCAAAAAAGAAAAAGACAGAAATAAACTGAAGAAACCAAACATTCCTCTAGGTCTAGTTCACAATTTAGCTATTATTTGTGGGGGTAAAGTGCATTTTGAGAGGGTTTTTTTTTCATACCCGAATAGTCCCAGGTAAGATCCATGGGAATCTAATAAAGTTTTGGTATAGTAGACTACAGACGAGGAAAACAATTAATTTCAGTTTTCAAATCTTTCTCTACAGACAAGCAAGAAGCTGGCCCCTTCCCAGCCTCTTTCTTTACAGGGGGAACACTGTGAAACTTGAGATTCTGGGATATTTACACAATATCAGCAGCTACAGCATTGATTACAGCTTTCATGGGTTTCCTTATAAAAATCACAAGATATAGCAACGTTAACATGATCCAAGGAGCATTTCTCAACCTCTTTTAAAAGAGCAAAAGGTCATCCAAACAAGAAAACAAACTCAAAGACCACCTAAGATTTCCGGAAAAAAAATCCAAGGGACCAACCTACGTAATAAAACAATAGTTTTATTGAAAACAACCAAAAGATTAGAACACCCAAGTTAGACATTTGCTACTTTTATTCTCCCTTTAGTATGCTTGTTTCCTAGCTTGCACGTGTCAGAATGTGTACATGACATTTTTATTGGGTTTGGCTCCTTTTTATTTTAAGCTGTAGATGTTCTGTTGACCATTTTCTGATGTCTAACAGACAACTTGCAGGCAATGGACCAAGATGGATGCAGAGACACAACAGGATCAATTGCAACCTGTGCTCTTGTTGAAGTCGTGTGAAATGACTGTCTCAGTGGCAATGTATTGAACACTTTCCTACATCAGTTCATCTACTGCTGTTATTAAAGGTTTCGGAAGAAAGCTGCTGGGATTTGGTAGGACCATGAAGAATGGGCTACGTTGCTGCTAGCAGAGGCAACCTTCCTTCCTTGCAGCACAGTACTGAGCTGACAAAGCAGCACCGATATTCTGCATTTTGCAAGGAAGGAAAGAATCTTCATTTCCTCCACATGTATTTCCACCACACTGTGGTTTTGGGGTTTTTTTAACAGATGAATGTGTATACAAGTTATGTGGAAAGCCATACCGTACTTGCAACTGCCTATGGATATCCACATTTCACATGGTCTTCAATGTGGAAAAAATACAAAAAGGAAATATCTGTTTTGCCTGAGATGAAGGCATTCAAAAGCAAATAAAACCAATTAATTTAATAATTATGGGGTTTTTTAAGAATTAACTAGTCTTCTTTGCTACCACCTAGCCACATAAAATACACAGCATGCACCTGAACTTACTCAAAGACACAGAAATGTCACTTTGGGAGAGAAAAAAAAGCCGGAAATACAAAGAATGAGAAATCAAATTATTTTTGAAAGCAGGGATCCCTAATTTAACAAGAAGTACATTAAAGACTTCCAAAAGGGATTTCTGTAGTCCTTTGTAAAAGAAAAGCTCACATACAATTTAATTGTGCTGCAGTCGGACATAGAAGAAACATGCAGCTCCTGTATTTCCTGAAGAACAGGCACCATTCCCGCAGGACGCTTGCACCAGCAGGATGCCCATCCACCAGCTCTACTTGTCATTACCTAACTCAGAGCTTCCTTCTGCCTTAGAAGGAAAAATCCTGGCAGCAGGATTTTGAATGCTGTCCAGGCTACTCAGTGCAGCAACAGCCAGCACAGACTGAGCTGACAACGACACTTTAAAGAGGACACCAAGATCCAGAAGAGGACACCCGTCTCAAATAAAACTTTAAAAGTTCCTTAAAAAAAATTGGGATACCAACCTCTGGTTCCCACAGGCAGATGTGACTGCTCATTGACCACAGGGAGAACACTATTAACACACAGATGAGCCCATGTTCCTAACAGTGAAAATCCCTCAGATCTGGTCCTAATGAGAGGAGCACACCATGAACTTCTCACTAGTCCCACAGCGAGTGCTGTCAAATGTGTGCCACATTCAGTACGCAACTCTGAAGTAAAGAAAACAGCAGGTGAACAATACAAGATAAAAGGGGCCAATGTGATGAACAGCATCACCATGATGTGTAGTCCTGGTTCTCCAGCTCACTCCAGAGGAAACAAGAGAGCTGCTAAACATATGACAATACTGTCCCACATTTATGCAAAAAAATGGCCCTGTGCCAAACTTAAGCACCCACTTTCTGGAGGCAGACTAATTCAAATTGATCAAAAAAAGGTACAAAGAGATACTACATCAAAGCTTTTACAGAGCAAACCAGTTAGGAAAAGAGACAAAAGACATTGCTAGTGTATTAGTTTGTACCAACTTGTACTGAGATTTACTACACATTCTAACAAAAGAACTAAGGTAATGGTTAGAAAGCAATAAAAGATACAAGTAACAGATTGTCGATAACTGTCAAGAGCCAATGGCTCATTTTCTGCCCAGAAATCCCATCTAAACTGGCACCTCCATCAGAAATAAGAAAAATTGTAAAGCCCTAGCTCATTTTTCTCAGTTCAATTTTTTGTTTGGTGGGGGTTTTCTTACTTCTTTCATTCCAAAAGTCAACACTACATTGAAGTAAATATAAATAAAATGGGTCCTTATATTAAAAAAATCCTGTCTGACAAATAACAACTACTTTTTAAGAGGTTTTAAACAGCGAAACGCAAAAAAACATCATCTTCTAAGTTATCCATTCAAAAGAAAAAACTACAGTTGAGAGTTGAAGCTTTATAAAAACAGATGTTCAAAATATACAATTTCCTCTTTCCAAGGTACAGAAAAGCTTTTTGTCACTGACTCTTGGAAGCTGTGTACACAGGAACTGCAACTCATCACATTTCCAGGTGTACTAAACCGCTGGCTTTACTGCAGTTATACTCTGCTTTGAGCCTCCACCAGAACACAGAATAACGAAGCCAAGCATAGCAGAAAGGCACAAAGGTAATTTTAAAAATATAGTTTGAAAATAAAAAATATTTTAAATTATTATACACATGTTTATAGTGAAGTGAATATGGGTTAACCACCACCTTTATTTTGATGAAATTTATTTTCTTCTTAAAGTGATATTAAGCAGTACCTATATTACAATGTTTATTGGAAAAGACATGAAATAAGAATAATTTTTAAACCGTGAACAGAAGTAACAACAGAAATGGTCATACTGGATAAAGAAGAAAACAAAGCATGGTCAATCCTGCTTTTTATTTAAAAGTCCTGTTTTAAATCCTGTACAGAATATAGAGTCATGCTTTTAATTTAAATCTGTGAAAGGTAGAAGAGACCCAGTTTTATGTGCAGATACAATCATTTGATATCAGGAGAGCAAAGAGCTATCACCTACGTAATAACCTCATATATACAAAGGTCCATATTGCACAGGGTCAAGAAGTACAGTACAGATTCTTGCATTAATTTCCTTTAAATATGTACCATCATTAAAAACATTTCAAAAGACACAGCTGGGATTTTTCACACTTTTATTGTCCTTACGCAAAGTTTAAGATACTTTTACACAGGATCTCTTACCTGCAAATGCCAAAACAGAAGGTCATTGCTCAAATCGACAAGCTGTGAAACCATCAGATTTTACAACAGACAGAAATTCCTAACTCTTGCTTTCTCAGATGTTAAAAGTGATTGTAAATTAATAGATCTCAAAGAAATGACACTCAGGCAATAACATATCAGCAATCCTGGCAGGCTTAAGAGAGTTGCTGGATCCACTTACTGCAGAACAGTCGATGAAAGCCTGAAGAAATCATTATACTATGTTGATCTTCTGCATCTCACAGAACATCTGTAATGTTTCATCGCTCAGCCTATAATAAGCCTCATAATTAGGCTGCAGTGTTCTAATACAGAAAAAACCCTAAGCTGATATATATACAGCAGACCACCACAAAGGCCAACTCATCTGCAGGAAACTACTTATTGGCAAGATCAGACTCTATGACCCCACCAAGCCTTTCATACTCTGTTACTCCATATGAATTCCTCTGCAGCACTCTCATGATCAATTTGATTTTAAGCACTTGAACAAAGCCTAGCAACCAAATATTTATGAAAGACCGTTTCCTATATCACTTCAAACAGCTACAAATATGATTTGAATGCTACAAAACATATACTACTCTGAGATATTTAAATCCTATTTATTTAGTTCCAAGTCGAAGATAAATTAATGGCAATTTATATTGTCTTAAAGTATCCCATCTAGAGGATAGACATGGAGACTTCTAATTGGAGGTGGGTAATCTTTAAAGGTTCACAAATAGGAAGCTGATGTTTCAGTTCTAAACTGAAATTATAAAAAAGAATTTAGATTAATTCTTAACAAGAAACATAAGCAGCTACTAGAAAAACTAAACAAAGAAAGGAGTTCCTTGCATTTCACTCAGGTTTGGGTTTGTTTAAAAGTAAGACCAAATGTCCAAAAGATACAAAACACAGTAACATTCACTGAAGTAACAGAAAAGCCATTGGTGACATTTTAACCCTTGATACTAAAATCTACTAGCAAGATCAGGGAAAAAAAATAGGATGGAGAAAATAAGCAGCAAGAATATTGCATCAGTGCAAACAAAGAAATCCTCAAAAAAGCTTGAACAAAAATATGCTACCTGTAGCATGACATTAGAATCTTGTTTTGCAAACCATATAACCTCTGCTGCCTCTGGACATCCTGATGCACTCTCTGTCAGCCTATGTCAGTCAGTATTTCACTGTTTCTGTTTGGGGATCCTTCTGCTTTCCAGCTCACCAGGACTACTTGCTCTTGGTTGTGTTGGCTGAGGTCCCACAGAAATAACAATGCCCTTGAGTTGAGCCTCAGAGTTCAAGAAGCAACAGGTGCACAAGGGAATCTTCAGCCTGGGTCCCTCCCTAGCACAGCCTCCGAGTTAACAACTTTTTTCCCCAAACAGGAAAATAGAATCAAGATACAAACAGCCTGAATGAAGAGCAAGAAAACAATCTGTTCAAGACAAGAACTTCCTTAACTTATGGTTTGTTTTCGGCCTAACACTGCAGAAGTGACCACATCTTAGTGGATTTGCTTAGCTTTCTACTTCCTGTTATCCTGGGTGCCTCCCAGAAGCTTTCTCGATCAAATACAGAGCTCTGATTTTACTTTTAAAATCATGGAAGTAAAGGAATCCATATTTTAAAAAGCAAAACCCCCCAAAAAACCCTGAACACGTGTATGACTATATTTTACTACTACTCTGCCTTCCCTGAGCCCACTGCATCCTGCCTGGTGGCAACCTCCTGGAGAAGGCACAGGCAGGACGGACTGTTGTATATTTTCATATATTATCAAAAACTTGAACTTCAAATAAGCCCCTGAATAAAACACAAAAACACTAAGTAAAATTAGAGAAGACAGCGACTATGTCCTTCCCATTTACCTAACAGATTGGTGGTCAAAGGATGATAGAGGAGCCCTTACCAAAACCATCACTAGTTCACAGCTGTAGTCATGATTTGTGAACCAGGTCCTACAAATTTTGTTTTCCTTACAAATCCCCAAAAATGGTTTTGATCTGCATTGAATGAAATACTTAGTGCCAAGCAAAAGGATTTTTTTAGGTTTTCATCTCAGCTAAAAAACTCCAAGACCTCCTGGTTCAATCAAAACAAAGCATTCCCTCCTCCCCAGTTTCTTGGCACTGAATCTGTACCTGACTACTGAGTCAAAGGTATTTAAAAAAAAAAAAAAAAAGGCCCAAACAAAAAAAATCTTCACCACACATGGAAGACCTATGCAATAAGCCACAGACCACTACACTTTTAATTTTAATATAAAAATACTACATTTCTCATAAGTCATAAGCCTTTTTTCCTCTACTGTTTTGACTTTTCAAATGCTAAATCCCTCACCTAACAAAGAGATGCTTGATTCTCTCTCAAGCTAGCAACTCCTTTTCTTCTTACATTCAGGTGTCTTTTGTCTTCTCTTTCTTCACTCTTCTGCTTCTAACTCCCTGTTAGATTAGCATGATCTTGTTTTCACTCCCTTTTTTACAAAGCTGCTTTTAACAAAAAGGAGCCAGTGTCCTACTAAGGATGACTGTTAGGACATCTTCTTCACTTTCACTCTCCCCAGTTGATTTTTTTTGTTCCACAGCTTACCATTTCCTTTTCACAGACATGCCTCTCATTCATCTTCTGTTTAGTTTCAAGAACTATGTACTTTCCTGAAGTACCTCTTACATTGCTAATTTTCTTTCCCTTCTTACTTTCCATATGACTTTAAGTTTGCATTTTTGGGTCACTACTTCTTTTCCCCCTATATTCTACTTCTAGATCATGTAATAATCAGTAATAAAATCAAGTACTTAAACCTATTCTCATAGTCATTCTCATAGGTTTTAATACTTCACCCTCCCTTTCTGCTCATTCTGGAATCTCAAAAGAAAAAAAAAAAAAACCTTAGTTTTTTCTTACCATTTTTCATCACAATTCTCTCATTCCACCCCACCTGTGAGCATTTATTGTAAAGCACATACTTTACAATTTACAAATCCCCCAAAACCACATCCAACTGATTTAATGTGTTGTACTGAGAACCTGACAACTTGAACAGAATGCATAAGGCTAAAGGCCTTGCCTTCCCATAAACACTTTAATTTTCAAAACAGCCCATGCTAAGTCACAACAAAGTCCTACCACAAAAGATATTACTGTGCGGGGGGTGAGGCAGTGGCCCAGGCTGCCCAGAGAAGCTGTGGATGCCCCATCCCTGGAGGGGTTCAAGGCCAGGCTGGATGAGGCTTTGAGCAACCTGGGCTAGTGGGAGGTGTCCCTGCCCATGGCAGGGGGTGGAACTGGATGATCTTTAAGTCCCTTCTAACCCAAACCATTCTGTGATTCTATGTTTTTAACTACAGTACTCTGTCAACACACATTTGGGTTTTCTGCTGTTTGAAGACACGATATGCACTCCCTTTGGCCAACATTCATTTTTAAAATTTGGAGTCAAACATTTGGAGTACACAGGGCTTGTCTGCAACAGGTTACAATATTACATGCAATTTTAATCATTATGCCTTAAAAGAAACACAACATTCATCCTAACAATCTCTGTTTAAAACCCCACCCTGACTTCTTTGATACTTAGTTTGTAATTACTAAAACCCAGAGAACACTCTAAACAATATGCTGGGAACACAATGTGGCACACAGTTGAAACTGTATCCACAGTCAATTTTGGAAATTTTAATATTTTTTTTTCTAAATAATTTCCTGACAATTTGGACTAGTCCAATGATCACTCATTTGGAAAAGAAAAAAGAAAAAGGAGGAAATCAAAAGGATTACAGTTTCAAAGAAGATCACTTGCTTTTTAATTTTGTTCTATTTTACACTTTTAAACCTTAAGGAAAGGGATCAATAGTTTCTTTATTTATCCTGATAATACTATGCAGAGTCTTAAAGTACCTAAGACTGTTTTGCTATTTTTCTGCATATTGAACCTTGTTAAAAACTAAACAATAGGGTTTTTTAGGATGAGTTTGTTGGTTTTTTGGTTTGTGGTTAACTGTGTCTGGATAACACCAGATCTAAATAAAGTATGGCCTTAATCTCTGACTCAGTTCTGCATAGCAACCAACAATAGAAGAGCAACTCTCTTATTTTTAAACTAAAAGAATACAAAAGATCAAAGAAGTTGTTTTACCTTCCATTTCCTCCACAGGCACCTAAATCCTCAGAAAGCTTGTGTGTATATACAAGATGTCTTCTAAAAACGCTACCCTTAATAACACTACTTACAAAATTATGCCTACAATTAACCAAAAAGGAAACTAAAGACAACATGAATCACTGATTTAAAGGAAAAGAAACAAATCAAAAAGGCATGAAGACAATCAGAGTATAGCTGGGTACATACAATTCAGTATCATGTTAGCGTGGCAACGAGGCTTTAACAGGCCAGAAATAGCCTGGCACGTAACTGGCTTGCCCCAGCCATAAAAGACACACCCAAATCTGAAATAAAGATAATAGCTGTCTCAGCAAGATGGAACATCACTCTTACATGAATCTATTTTATTAGAATACTTACCACTAAATCCCAGTTATTTTGTTCAAGCAACGTTATAGCTTCATCAATATTTTCAATACCAGTACACGCCTAAAAAGAAAAAGCAGCAGTAAATAGAATTAAAAGCATTGATCAAAATCAGAGCATTAATATGTATAATTTAATTAATTTCAGCAGAATGACAGGAAAGGTGTAGGTCTTTCATTTCCGTTAGGAGAGGGTAATCCACAAAAACTAGATTTCAAGTCTTAAACATCAAACATTTGGATATAACACCCTGTTCCACCAGAGGATTCCTGTGTAACCTTGAGCAGGCCACCTAGGGAAGCAAGACAAAGCAGTTATTTGTAAAACTAGGACAACAGTGCTGTCCCATAAAGGTGTTTTGAAAATTCCACATTCAAAATTATGAAACACTCATGCTACCTCTTAAAAGGGAACACAAAAATGCTTAATATTTAAAATTGCGTTTGAAATGGCTGAAATATTTTGTCTTAAAGCCAGAAACACGTACACAAACCCTGCTTGCCTCCACCATCATCATACACCCGGACTCACTCTGGGTGACAGAGAGCAGTGTAAGAGGAAAAGAAGGTGACAAGTACGAATTCTTGATCGTCAAAGTGCCAACTTACTACTGTATGTATAAATGAGCACTCCCTGTGAAACTATTTACAATGAAGACTATACAATGAAACATTTACAATTTTTTCCTTTCAGACAAAACGCTTGCATGTTGTTCCAGTCCTATACTCTGGCTTTACCTAGTTCAAGAAATCTAATACAACAGCATTTTTAAAGAAGTGACAGCATCCCACAAAACAGTACTGTAAATTGAGCTTGATTTCAAATACAAGAGAACGAACACCTCTACTCTCAGCACTTCCCTTGATGCAGCATCCTGCTTTCTTTTTTTTGACACCCACACCTTTGCAACTATTCAATTTCAGCAGGCAGCTATTAATTCTGACACATATTTGCTACCATTGACATTGAAGAAGATCAGATACATATCACCAGACGGGAAAACGGAAACAGTTAAGTTTCTTTCTGGAATTTAGCTTTCATCCTAATCAAAGCTATGCTCTGTATTCAAGCACACAAGATTAGTTCAGACTTTTACAAGATCTGAAACATGGCCATGTTCCTTCTGCTTCACCACACAGTTATATAAAAAGTTTATATGAAGTTTATATAAAACGTTTTAAAAAAAATCCAACCTTTTAACAGTAATAATACAAAGTTAGATAGCAGCTGCACACAGATCAGTTTTCCTGATTCCAGAGATACACAGTCCTAGTTTTCCTTTACGTGATAAGAGAAAAAGGGGGCTATACATAGAAACACACTTTTTTTCTCCCAAGACATAAAAAGCCATCAAGTGATGCATCTTCCATGCTCTGACTTTTCTCCCAATTTACAACAACAAATGTAAGAAATAAAAAGTAGAAACGAAATTACAGAGACATTAAAGGCCAATTGTCTCTTCCCAAATTCAACACTAAATTCCACACTCATGACGCATTACATGCAGTATGTCTACACAAAATGGACCAGTCTGGAGGACCACAAGGATTACAAGACGACATTTCAGAGATTTTTCGCCTGCAGAGGGGAGGCAGCAGTTTCTATTGATCCACAATCCTCTCATGGCCAGATTGATTCTCTCTGGAACACGATAAGATTTCTTCCATTGCTCACAGCATGCTAGGTTAATACAGAATTTCACCCACTTCGCATCTGGAGTGATAAATTTTTATTTTTTTTAATACAGTTTTACTCTTCAGAGGCATCATTTTGCCTTCTCCTCCATTACGTCTTGCAGTTACTTTTGAAGTTGAAAATGAAACAACACTTTAACACATTCCCTAGCAAATGCAGAGATTGTGCACTTACGCCAGGTAAGCTTGAGGAGTGCAGGGCTTCAGCTCATCATTGCAGAAATCACAGGAGGGTTCATACTACCAGAAACCTGCCACTGAAATGGATGTCAACAGCTCTGCTGCAAAGTAGTCTTACTTGGAGAAAAAGTTTTGCAGAAGTAACAGTCCAAGGTTCTGTTTACACTTAAGTGAAACACATTTTAAAATCTCATCATTACAGAAATAAAAAGTTACTATTTGTAATTTATCAGCCCTGCAAACTCTTCATGACCTTTCTAAGACCTCAGTTGTGTTCCAACCTACAATAAGAACCTGACCCAACAATGTGCTGTTTAACTCTGGGCTGTGCAGACAAAGTTGAGGAGAAGGTACCTACAATTCTGGGCTCAAATACTGGTTTTCGTTGCCCCGTCTTCCATATCAGCCCTGCAGCTCAGCTGACTTGCAACAGTCCATAAAGGTGGACTATTTAAACAGTGTATATACATACTCTTAACCCATCATAAATGCAAATCAATTCAGCTCAGTTTGGTACACTTTTATTTTGAGACAAACTAAACAAAACTAGCTTACCCTTCTGCCAGTGCACACAGTGAACGGTTACCTCAGCACAGCAGAGGCCGAGTAATTAAGCAACTAATTCATTTGTATGTCTACATCCTTCCTAAATCATCTTCTTGGTGATCGTGGTGGGTTGACCCCAGCTGGATGCCAGGTGCCCACCAAAGCCGCTCCATCATTTTCCTCCTCAGCTGCACAGGGGAGAGAAAATATAACAAAAGGCCTGTAGGTCGCCATAAGGACGGGGAAAGACCATTCACCAATTAGCACCATGGGCAAATCAAGACTCCACTTGGGGCAAATCAATTTATTACCAATCAAACCAGAGGAGGATAATGAGAAAAGAGAAACTAAATCTTAAAACACCTTCCTCCCACCCCTTCCTTCTTCCCGGGCTTAACTTTACTCCTGAATTCTTTACTTCCCCTACTCGAGCAGTGTAGGGGGATGGAGAATGAGGGTCACAGTCAATCCATCACGCATTGTTTTTGCTGCTCCTTCCTCTGCAGGGAGAGGACTCCTTGCATTCTTCCCCTGCTCCAGTATGGGGCTCCCAAGCTTCTCCAAGGTGAGTCCTTCCCACAGGCTACAGTTCTTCATTAATTGCTCCAGCGCTGGTCCCTTCCACAGAGTGCAGTCCTTCAGGAACAAACTGCTCCAGCATGGGTCCCCCACAGGTCACAAGTCCTGCCAGCAAACCTGCTCCCGTGTGGGCTCCCCCCTCCACAGGTCCTGCCAGGAGCCTGCACCACTGTGGGTTTCTCATGGGGTCACAGCCTCCCTCCAGCATCCACCCACAGCCCATGGAAGACCCCACACCAGAGCAGGTGGATCCCTGCAGAATGGGCTGCAGGGGAATCTCGGCTCCNACATGTTATGCGAGAGGTGCTACCACCACGGCCAACTGGCTCAGCCTTGGCCAGCAGCAGGTCCCTGCTGGAGCCTACTGGCACTGACTCCATCAGACATANGTTTCTCCCACATCTTGTCACTCGTTTCTCCAGCTGCAGTTGCACAGGTGGGGTTTTTTTCTCCTTCTTAAACATGTTATACGAGAGGCACTACCACCACGGCCAATTGGCTCAGCCTTGCCCAGCGGCAGGTCCCTGTTGGAGCCGGCTGGCACTGACTCCATCAGACATAAGGGAAGCTTCAGCACCTTCTCACAGAAGCTACCCTTGTAGCCCCCCTGCTACCAAAACCTTGCCATGCAGACCCCACACAGTGATTTACAATGTAGGATAGAACTCCGCTCTTGCTCTCTTAGCAATGCAGTCATTGGTGACAGGAAGGGACAGGTGTAAACACCAACTGAAAATCAAAAACATCAGAATTCCTAATACCCAAAAAACAGTTTTGTTGAAAACTCTTGGATCACACTTACAATCACTTTTACCATTTGATTTTGAATTCTAAAACTAAGATTTCCCTTTCCAGATGGACTGTTTTTGCTAGTTGTCAATAAAACAGAAAACAAACATTCCCGAATTACAACAATGAATGAATGCTACTTATCAACAAAACCACAAAACAGGCATTCCAAGGTCTTCCTCGACTCCCTGTTAATGTCACAGTTGCAGCAAACCAGGATTTCTCAGAATATTTCTACATTCAGATACTACACACTGCCACATACAAATCCCTGCCTCAAGTCACGATCCAGCAGTAAGACAAAAAAAACCCCACCATCCACACAAAATTCAAGTTTGCTTCCTTTTAACTGCACCAGGTCATGCAAGATAAAGTCAAGAAAATCATCTGGTTTGCATGTCTTTAATTTACTCTAAGAAATTAAGCACAAGACAGGTAGTCCCTCTCTGGTGAGCATGATGTGACATCAAGGACCCTGCAGCAGCAGATCAGTCCCAGCACAACCTGGCCTGCTTCTGCCTTTGCTTTCTGTAGGGAAGCACACACAGGAAACCAGCAGGTTCTGTGAGCAACAGAACTAACAAAGGCTGGTTCCTCGGGGGTTTGACTCTCATCTCTAATTGCAACAGCTGATTTAAGCTTTCCTATGGCTTGAATATTTATAAGCCCTTCTTTTGATGGACTTCTTTCCTCATTACCATGCTGTATTTTCATGAAATCTGGAATAATGTAATTCGTATGAGTCCAGGGGACACCTGGGTACTATAAGGCTACATGTCTTTCTTATTTAGGAAGGCAGACTAAAAGTTACAGGGTTCACTTATTTACAATAAGTAAAGATTTTTTTGCTCATTTTTATGCCTTTCATTCTACTCAAGCAAGAAACAAACAAAAAATTATTGAAGAGGGGAAAAAAAATCATGCTGCATTTGCACAGGAATAGAACGAAAAAAACCTTCAAAATATAGCAAAGTAGATGAGCTCCAAAGATGCAAAAACACGTCTTTGTTACTAAGCAAGTAAAGTGATACTACTAGAGGAGAAATTTTCTTTTACCATTCACAGATTTTATTCTGCTTTATTTTCATGAGAGACCTACTTAATAAAAGGCATAAAAAATTTTATAAGAAAATTCCTACCAGAATACTACTAACACTTGATTCAAACAACCAGCACATCCTCTAAGTCAAACTGAAAGAAACAAACCACCACCCTAAAGGTAAAACCCTCAAGGCTCACTGATTTGTAAACCTTTACATCTCATAAAGAAACCAATGAATTTTTTTGAAGGACAAAAGGGAAGAAAAGGTAGAACAAGTTCCTTCTCCTCCTCCTGTCTGCCTGTCCTCTAAATCTAGGATAGCATTTTTGCCCCCCACAGCAGCTCCAGCTCCAGAAACTGTGCAGTCTGTCTTTTTTTCAGACCGCTGAATTCACAAAATCAGACTCCGAAGATAAAGTTACTGAACGTTAAAGCAACTTTCTTAGTACCCTGCTTTTCCAGCTCAGGTAAGTGTTTCCACCAGGCAAATTTAGCTTTGCATACAATAAAGTTTCAGTGCACTTTTCTGAATTTTTTTTCAGGTAGCTTTGAAGATTAATCACCTTAGTGATGGAGGGCTTACCCTTGGAAAGATTCACAGCTGATGAACACGGGTCCTATTTAACAGCAACCTTTATCGTTGTTACATAAAAGAAGTAAAGTAGCCACTGAGCAAAAAATTCAGTAGGAGAAAAGTCAGAGGGCAGACAGATTTCAAGGCATTCAAGACAAACCTAGGAGGTGCTTCCAGAAAGCTATAATGCAGGATGACAGACTTGCTCTTCTAAATCCCTTGCAGGGTGGTCTGACCCCGGCAGCCATAACAGCTGGATCTGGGTTTTGAGACCCTCTGTGACCCCCCACCTCAACAGCGCAGGCTTTAGCCTACCTCCACATCCCAGGAAAGCAGCTGACTTCCCCATCTGGCAGCAGCTGCTGTTGAAAATGCTCCTCCGGCACCTGCTGCAGAGATCCAGACAGTTGTTACACAGCGAAGCTGGACGAGACAACTGCTGCTCCTAACACAGAGAGCTGGGCTGTTACTTCTGCAAAAGCTGGGAAAGCAACAGACAGCTGTTGCTTACTCAAATACAGAGTCAGGCTACTGTTGCCCCGACAGATAGTGTGTGGCAGTTGCTGCACAGAAGCTGGGAGCAAATGGTATTTGGCAGCAAGGCAGAATTTGTCTCACCTGTGGCACCATTCCCCGTCTCGCCAAGGCAAAATGCAGCAGTCGAAAGTATCCAGAAGACCACATTCAGCCTAACAGCCAGCAGTTGGATATGGAGGACTTAGAAGTCTGCCTCTCTCAACATTTTTGTTGAACAATTCCATATGTCCTTTGACTACCAACAGTAGCTATATTTTCTCCAAACAGGGACCAATCTCTAAGCTAACCCAAACTTGGTTTTAGCCTAGAACATTTTGTACAACATGTTCAGGCCCTTCAAAATCAGGCAGACAGATGGCTGTGAATTACACTGTGCACCACTCTCTCCTGTAAAAGTCAGCTGGAAAAAAATTAAAAAATCTTGCTTTGTGCCTAACTAATCTCTGCAGGCACTCTGCGGTTAACATCCTCAGCTGCAGCCTCCTGCAGTAATTTAGCGCAGATGCAAACACAGGTACCATGCTCAGTCCACACAAGCAAATGGATAAAACCGGAGCCACAGCTCCAAGTACCCAGAACAGCAACAAACTCAGACAACTCGTCTCCATCTCAGAGTCACATCAATTGTGAACTATAGACTTCTTCCCTCTCGCTAGTATCACATCCATCTGTCTCAGACTAAAACTAAGCCACTCTGATTCAAACTGATGCCTAGTCCTCAGGCATTGAAACAGCCGATACAGACTGTCCTGTGCTGGATGAAAAAGGAGAAAAGAGCTTTCTGCCATCAGTATTTTCTTGCAACTGTAGCTCAGTTTATCTTTTTAATATTTATACAAAACTACAATGCCCAAAGAAACAACTAATTTAAGGCACTGCAAGACTCAGCAGGAGATATGAGCTTGGAAGAAAAGCTTTCACCCTTTGGGCTCTCCTACAAAGCCCCAGGAAGACAGCAGTAACACATCTCCATCCACTGCAACTGCACAGACAGCACCCTAGGAAATGCTTACTTTTGAAAGTACCCAATAAATTTTTATCACTAAATACAGCAATGCAACTGAAGCTAAATCTATTCCATAAAGACATATAAGGTTTTGAAGAGAAATCAAAAATGCTGGGACAGAAAACATATTTCTAAAATCAATTCACTATCCCTTCGATAACTTTTCAAAATGTTAAGAGAGATTAGGAGCATGGAAAATTCTTTTTGAGTACAGGCCACTAACCTGCTTGGAAGGATGGCTGAATTATCCAAGTCAGCAAAAGACTCACAGAGCTGTTCTTAATAACATGAGAGATATAGCAAAGGATATTACTTATCTCCTTGCATACTTCCCCTCCAATATAACCAAAATTTAGTTTGCTGTTTTATTCACATCTTCACTTACAACCAGACAGGACAGATCAGTTCACAGACACACTTCAGCTTCCCGTCAAGTTTTGCATACCTCCAAAGACAGAGAGTCTACAGCCTCTCTGGGCAGCTTGTTCCAGTGCTTCACCACCTTCACTGGGAAAATTTTTTTCCTTATATTTAATTATAATTTCCCTTGCTGTAACCTGTATCCACTACCTCAGATTATGCAACTTCAAGAGAAATTTGATTCTACACTGTCTGCCATCACTCACTGTATAGCTGAGATGGCAACTAGATCCCCTCTTAGCCTTCTCTTCCAGGCTACACAAATCCAGCTGCCTTAACCTCACCTTGCACAAAACATCCTCCAGCCTCCTCCCCACATAGGCAGCCCTCCATGGACTTGCTCCACTTTGTCAACGGAGGGACCAATACCAGACACAGTACTCCTGGTAGCAGTGGTCTCACCAGTACCAAGTAGAGGGCAAGAATGACTTCCCTCAGTCTCCTGACACACTAGTGCAGCCCACTACGTGGCTACTACTTCTGCTAGAAGAATCCATAATTCCCTTTCTAAGCATTCCTAATAAAAATCAGCTTTGTGGATGCAGGATTTTTAAACAACCCAACACCAAGTTTCCTGTTTTTAGAGTGAAACATAGCGCCTTGCTTCCTTTTGCCACCCCTTACGGAGAGAATGGCTTGGTAATCAAAGAAAATAATTAGAAGTCTCTAAAGCAGCCAAAGTCAGCTCTAGATTGCATCTGCTAGAAGTCTTTCAAACCCAGAAAGCTTTGGGACACTATTATTATTATTACATATTAGTAAGTGAGATAATTTTCTTGAAAATTCACACATACGGAGTTGCAATGGTAACTACTTCAAGGCAAGTGAAACAAAACATAACACTTGTTCCCCAAACCCAGGTAAAGTTAAACCAATACGCTCAGCCAAGCAAGTAAAGGCTTTAGTACCATAATACCAGATCCAGGATCCATGTGTAACTCCCCTCTGGGCTATCAAGAAGTTCAGCACACTTGGACACTCACAACTGAGATTTTTTGGTACCTCGGCTCTTCTCATCCCTGAGTCGTGCATGTCTCAGGACTGCTTCCACAGGCTGCTACACCAGCTATGCACATGCCCCTCTGTGGCATCCCCTGTCATTCTAACCTTGCCACAACCCTACTGATGTTATGAGGCTGTTCTTATTATGAGTCATCCATGGTTATTAAACTAACTTTTACTTCTTTCTGTTTCAGACAAACATTTTAAAAAAACATCCAGGCATATCAACTGAGACACAAACTGAAAGGTCACCTACTGCAAGCATCTAACTGAAGAGATAAGAATGCTTCTCTGTTTTTACACAACTCAGAAGACCATCTGGTAAAAATTAAGCAGATCACCAGCTGTTCATTTAACAAAAACAAGCTAATACACTTACCAGTATCAGCGAAGCAGAAAGGGTTTAGGTGGATATGCCAGGCTAAAGTTTTGCCCGATGCACTTCAGCTCCCACCCCCAACTATTTACCAGGCTTCATTGTTCTACTATTTGAGCACCAAGCAAAACTCTAAAGTAAGGAAGCATTTAGTCCTTTTCTACTGGAGGAATGGAGGGTAAAAAAATAAAAAATTATATTTCTGAAGGTCACAGAAGACATTTCTACCTACTAGTTACCAAGCAGACGAGTGAACTTTGCCCATGCTCTGAGATGACTGCAAGCCTTCTGACCAGAGCAAGCAGGGTACAAAGTCGAACTGATAGCACGAAGCTCTAACCACTTCTCAGCAGAACCAGCTAACTTGGCACCATACTAACCGCTTTCAAATGGTTTCCAGCAGACTTTGAACACTCTCAAGACTCTGGAGTAAACTATGCTTCCAGAACACCACGAAGGCACATCCCTAGGAAGCCCATGAGCTGAGCCAAGACATGAACTCCAGTCTCCCAAGCCCCATGCTCACACTCTGGCATTTAAGCGACATGAACTACATACAAAGAGCAGTGCTAAAATGGAATTAAAAACCAAACCAAAAGTCAGTACCTACTAATTAGCACTTTGGACTACTAAACCCATATGTCTTTCCTGAAGACAGCCTTTATTCAACAACTACAAAACACTTTACTTAGGATTATCCCAAAGTCTCTCTGCTGGTTTAATACTGCAATAAAAGTATCACAGTGAAGGTAAAAATCCCACAATTTCCTGGATCACAGTATCATATCCATTATCACATACGAAAAACTCTTGGAAAACAGAAAAGAGCTGCAGCAGTCAGACAAGCACCTTTGCTTACTAGATATCTGCAGTCATCTCCTTTCTCTTCATTGTCTCAAAAGCAGTAGAACCTTAAAAACAGCTAAAGAATAAATAAAGGCGACTTTCTAGATAAATATACAAAGTCAGAGTACTAATCGATACAAAAAGTATTTTACTCACCATTCCACAAACACTCATATGTTTTAGGTAAAGAAAAGGACCACAAGGAATGAGCCACAAAAATGACCAGAGGGATGGAACACCTCTCCTGTGAGGAAATGCTGAGAGAGTTGGGGTTGTTCAGCCTGGAGAAGAGAAGGCTCTGGGGAGACCTTATTTGCAGCCTTTCAATACTTCTAAGGGGCTTATAAGAAAGATGGGGACAGAATTTTTAGTAGGGCCTGAAGCGATAGGACAAGGGATAATGGCTTTAAACTGAAATAGGGTAGATTCAGAATAGATATAAGGAAGAAAATTTTTATCATGAGGGTGGTGAAACACTGGCATGGGTTGCCCAGAGAGGTGGTAGATGCCCCATCCCTGGAAACATTCAAGGTCAGGTTGGACGAGACTCTGAGCAACCTCATCTAGTTGAAGATGTCCCTGCTCATTGCAGGGGGGTTGGACTAGATGACCTTTAAAGGTCCCTTCCAACCCAAACCATTCTATGATTCTGTGACATACACTTCAAAACCTGGAAATGGCATCCAAAATAGCAAAACAGCAGAACACCGAAATCCCAGCAAAGCACAGGTCATACCGTAATGCAGGCCATCAAGGACTGCAAAAATCATTTCTCTAAAGACATAAAAATTATATAAGCTTTTAAAAGCATCAGGACAAGGAAGCCTGCCAGCAAGGCAGTGGGACCAAAGGAAGAAAATACTAAAGAAGCAGTCAAAGAAGGTAAGAGCATAACATAAAAGCTAAATTAATTCTGTGCACTCATATTCACTACAGAGGAACACAGGGACCATCCTGTAACAAAGCTGCTCTTTACAGAGAACCTTCCATCCTCAGTGTCAGTAGGGACATACAGAACAAACCATCAGGACCAGATGTCCCCAAACTTTTAAAGGATCTTAAATATTGTTTTTTTACGCCAGACTGCTCTTTAAATCAGCCTTAAAAGCTAAGCCAACCTCACATTCCCACAGTGCTGATACTTCTCAGTGAATATTATTGCGGTGTAAACCAGAAGCGGTTAAGATTTATAAAGTTCAGAGAAATTTTACTTTCATACCATAAGAAATAGCAGAAATTCCAATAAAGTACATAGAATAGAATTAGTACATACATTAATATATACGACACACTGAGGAAAAATGAACACAGCTTCTACAGAGCAAACTCATGTATCACAAAACTACTCATATGTCTCTGAAGAACACAAAACTAACTCAAGCTAACACAGTTTATTTCCAAAATCTTATAACAAACCCTATGATCAAACTCTTAAAGTGCTGACTTCCAGAAACTGGGATGAAGCAAATCCACTCAAATCCTGTTTCTTTCAGCTCTTCCCTAGGGACCAGCCACTGCTGCAGATGAGACATTAGGCCAGCTGGGTCTTCGATCTGACCTGATATGGCACCTTTGATATTTGCTCACACAAAC
>VZTO01017791.1:24135-50406 GCA_013400615.1 Syrrhaptes paradoxus
AGTTTCAGAGTTCTAGTCTTTACAAATTGTTTCCTACAATAGGTAAAATATGAAACCTACATAAAAATAACTCAAGGGCTAACATACTCTCTTCTAGTTTCAAAATACCTCTTAAGAACTTCATCTTTAATGAATTATCTTTTGAAAGCATAACTACTCCCACAGAACAAAGACCTGCTCAACCAGTTAGACATAGAGGACCAGTAGATGACTACTCTGATAGACCAAACAACATGTAACGCATATATTAGGGCTTCAGTTTCCTCTTCGAGCAGTTTGTTTTTACAATTGCACATTATCCAGCCAAGTCTAAAAAAATGGGCTTAACTAGTAGGTATCAACGCAGCCAGTTGGCATGTCATTTCCTTTCATCCAAATGACGAGGGACAAGTAAAATGTTAGGTACTTCCCCAGGCTTTTTGTTCTAATTCTTAGAGTAGTTAAAGAAAGGACTCAGGTAATGGCTGTCCAAAAAAATGCATGAACTTGTCCACTGACTAGAAAAATATGAAATCCTATCAAAGATATGCCATGTAGTTCCTTTAATAAGCTATTTCCCTACTAGAAGCAAGGGTTAATGCATAAAAACTAGGCTTGCTATGGTAACTGAGCCATAAGAACTGCCCAAAGAGAGGGCGAAATTCTCCCCTTTCATAATTCCCAGCACCAATGCAATATTCTTAAAATGGGAGATTCTCAGGACCCCTTAAGGCATGTGGCAACTTGCTCAAATCCTCATCCTCTCCTTTCCCACACTCCCTTCCACACAAAAATATGAACTCAGTGTGTTTATTGTAAATGATCCCTGCTTATCAAGGAATATTAGCCACATTTTATTTCCAATGTGCCAAATAACTTTCACATTACCTTTCAATTAAAGTACATTCCTAGCCTCTGGAAGCATATATGATTAATAATTTCAATATCAAAATTAGTATTAGTTGTCATGGCATTTGAAAAACAATCCTATAGCTACCACCCCTCAATCTGTTTCAGTGACCTACTAACCCCAATACCTATATGAATGGGCTGGTGGAAATGGTGACATGATTACTATGATGTGAAGAGTCTTTTCAAGGTAATTGAATAAAAAGAAGAGCATAAAATTCTTTCTAAAGATGAAGTGGTGCTCCAATCGTAAATTATTCATGTTCTTACAGCAGGGTTGTAATGCACACAAATCATAGTATCCTGTTTCTTCTCTATAAATGTCAGGTAGTATTTCTAATTAACTATCTGTCCTTATATAAGGAAATTACCTGGCTTTTCCTTGAACAGCTACCAGTGGAAACATCCAAGTTATCACGTTTCTAAACAGACATCACCCTTACTCCAATTTCTTGTTTGTGACTCTGGTATCTACTTCACCTTCAGCTTACAGGCCAGAAAGGTGATTAGTAAATCAAACTAGCTTTGTTCTGATGAACGTGAGCTTTGGGATTACAGACGAGTCTAAAAGTATCTAAAGAAATCAAACTGCTGATTCTTCAGAAACACACAAAAAAACAAATTAATATAAGCAATGGTCTTGGTAGGAGAAAACGACAATCAAACTAACCAAAGTAAAATACACTAAGCATGCAGTATGCTTTTATTGTGTCTCTTGACCCTAAGGCCATTTAGAGCAAACAAAACCAATTGTGTTGCAAACCAAGAGGTCCAACTACCAGTTCCAATGCTGCTACTGACTGTTTAATGCAAAGATTATAAGATGTGACAAAAAGCAACAAGGATTAAAAGGAATTCTAATCAAAATGCAAATTAAGAGGCCTCACAGGTATGAACTTCAGCATCCTCCAAAGTCCTGTCTTTTTTACACTGAAAACCAGCCCTGTTAACTACTTCAAAATTTAGTTCAGGATATAGTAACCTATACCCACAAAAAAAGGTCAGGTGAAGCAGTGCTGGCACCTCACTATCAGAAACTTAGCAGAGTCCACTTTTACCTGAAGATACCTAGTACGAGGGGGACAAAGAAACAAAACTTGTCTCTCCCAGACCCTGTTTTCTAATCTATGGAGTACTGGATTTCCTTCCAACTACTCTGGAGAGAGCTGCAGAGCTCAGTCCAGCTGGTGTGCTCTGGGAGCGCCCACTGCATTACATCCTACAAGGAGGCCACAAAAAAGAATGGTTTGGTATGAGCAAGGCCGAGGTTTTAAGCTTTGACAGATCTGAACACATATAAAACCACACATTTAGGTGCCTAGGGAGACTTTCTGATGAAAATATAGGCCTCCAAGAACTTTCAGCATAAGTTGGAGGACAGTTTCCAAAGATTTAAACTTTGATTGGAAGTCTCTTCAGCACCTATCTTTTGCTGAGGACCTTGTTCCAAATGAACTGGCAAGCACTTCACAGAGAGTCTGCAAATAAATCAGGAACAGTCCTTTCTCCTCCAGTGCCTTAATGAAAAAAGGATATCAACTTTATTTGTTCAAAACTCCTTAGTGGATGGTTTACCCTTACAGAAAATGGGTGAAATACTCTTTCCAGCCCCCAGCATAAGTTACAGTACAGGGCAAAAATCAAGGGTATGGACTCAGACCTATTCCTGCGTGTGCCTACCTTTTTCACCCGTCAAATTTTCATACTGGCAACAACTTAACAGAAAACCTGAGTGAGCACACCAACACACACAGAAGAAAGCAAACATTCCTTAGCACCNAGGAAATTAGCAGTTTGATTCATAGTTATATCTTTAAAAAAAATTAATAATAATAAGCTGATGTACCAATGTCATGGTCAACTTTATAACTTAGAACATGATTAGCTAGCACGCTTTCTCACCTTTCTGTAACTGAAGGCCATGAGGTCCATCCTTCCCAATTCCCCCCTGCTCCTCCCACAAACCTCTGTTTTTATTAAAAAGATTGACACAAAGGTGAAGTTTGAAAAAAATTGTTTTATATACATGTGTGTGAATCACACCAGAACAGTCTTATTACTCAGTTAAAAAAAAAAAAATAAATAAAAAACACCTCACATAACTTTGTTTCACAATGAACAGAGATGGAAGATAGAAGGAAGACAAAAAGTATTTGATATCTGTTGTTTCAATGAAAGCAAGGATTTTTGAGTTTTGCCATTCCACTCCAAAGTCTTCCCACCCCAACCCAATCTTGAGCTACTTTTTTATTCGATCAATGAAAAACATTAATTTGGTGGAAAATTTCCTTCTGAAGCTCTACGTGACAGATACTCTTGCAAAGTATGGCCACCCAGGAGCTAGCAACTCCCACAACATTCCAACCCCCGGGTCCACTCTACCTTTAGGAATTGTTGGGAGGACAACCACAGAGCATGACAAAAAAGAGTCCTACGGGTGGACATAACCTATAATGACAAAAAAATATTCTTGCCTATTTTAGTCCCCATCCTAAGTGAAGCTGTAAAAACAAAAGTAAAGGCGTAGCATACAAAAATGTCAACGCCTGACACTTCTGCCAATACTCAAAGGTTGGTTTTCCTTCCTGAACAGCCAATTTAACTAAGTTCAGCGCAACCAAAGTTTGCTATTTAAAAAGAAAAATCTTTTTATGAAAATTGGACCAATGCACTGTGAGAGCAATTCCCTTCAAACCCCAGGCTGCATAGATCATTAATATATTTGTATTATGTGAGTACCTGAGTATCCCCCTGGAGATGGAAGAACATTTTGCAGTTAAACACAACAAACAAAAGAAGAACAGTGATGTTAACAAAAATTGGTAGAAATCATATGCCCTTATTTCCCCCAGTATGTGAGGCATGCTGCAGCATCACTTTTACCAATTCACACGCAGTTACCTTTTTAAAGAATTTACACTACGAACACAAGTTGTTGGGTTTTTCCTATGGAGTTTTTTCCTACATGCCAATGACGCTTTGTGGAGAAATTCTGAATTGCATTTACTAAAACAGCTAAAACTTGTTTGTGCGCTCAACTCCACTACTTTAGCTACTTCCACGGAAAACAATCAGACTACTCATGTATAAAGCTAAGCTTCTGCATAATCCTTCCTAAGTGAGGACCTAAGAAGGAAAAGTTAGACAGGTTGCTCATACAGCCCACATGCATGAATACGTACTTTGTACTCCCTGGGTAGCATACAGTAACCTCATTAAAAAAGGAGAGGGAAAGAAAAGCATTATAAACCACACAGAACAGGCTTAAATTGTTTCGAGACATTAAGGAAAAAATATTTTGGTAGATCACTTACTATGTTTTACTCTATAGTTAAAATGTTTTATATAATTATTCAATGTTTGTATATATACATATGTATATATACACTAAATATTTTTTAAAATTATCTCTCCTTAGTACCTCAGAATGCAAAAGTAACCCATTACAACAATCAGAGCTAAAAAGAAAAACCAGATACAAGATCCTACTCTAGCTGAAATCAATGGCAGAATCCCTAACAGTTTTGAAAGATACAAAACAAGTACATGAAAGCTTCACAAAAGCATCAAACATGAGTATAATTATGACTTTACTGAATTTTTTTTTATGGGGAGGGGAAACCCTTTCAAGTTTTAAGTTCAAAGACCACTGCTCTATCCCTTTTAAAAGTAACTTGGGAAAGGCAAGCGTGAAATGGTGATGGAAGTTTCCCTCCCAACTTAACTCAGCAAAGATTAGCTGAACAAAACTACAAAGAATTGTTTTTAAAATTTCCAGTGTGCACAACATTCTTCAATGAGGTACCCCACCCAAACATAAAAGATGGAAGCAGAACTCTGATAAACATATTTATTAATTAAAAGGTACAGAAAATATAGAAGGGAAAATCATGTAGAATTACTTTGCACATATATATTCACACGTTTCATTTTCCATTTTAAATTCTTAGTGAATGAGCTGTAAACTCCATCAAGTATTTAAAATACCCAAAATCCTTTACTATTTCGTAACAGCCTGAACATATGAGGCCTAATAACAATTAACATTGTCCTTTACTCATCTGAAGCTTTAACAGCATGATAATTGACAGTTCAGTGTTTCAGAATCAGGCAGATACTTGAGTTTAATAAAAAAGAAAAAAGAAAGAAAAAAAAAGGAGGACTAAACAGAAAACCAAAATTGTCTGCTAAAATACAAGAGGAAAAGGTTTGGTCATTTTTAAACAAGCATTGTTATATGATAAAATATTTCCTGGGTCCTAGGTTCAAACACATTATGTCATCCTTGATCTACAACTGTTTTTTGTGACTCCACTGCCCACCTGCAAGTTTGCAATACTTACATGTCTTCATGGTACCAAACACTGCAGTTACTCTTATACCTTTATTAACTGGTTTCAAAACTCTAGCAGAAAAATCCTGCAGAACTGCAAAATAGCATTGACACTAAAAACTTGGAAAGCAAGATACAGATTGAAAACTCTATTAAAAAAAATAAAAAATCTTACATTCACCAGCCACTAAGGTAATCATCATCTGGGACTCCTGCTTCAGCTAATAATGAGGGATTCCCTAAGAGTCTGTCTCCACTGGTATGAGTGCAGAATTGGGGGCCTGGTTTTCTTTTACACAGTGTATTGTTACTGGAAGAACTCCTTTATGAAACCCCAGCCTTAAAATTGAGACGTCACTCCTTACACACACAAAAGCATATCCAAGCACAACAAAATAAAGGATCATTATAGAAACACTTGTTAAACATTTTAATAAATATGGGCATAAGATAGGTACAGAAAGGGAAAACGTTTCCCTGTTATCAACTGGGAACTCCGTGTGTTACGTCAGTAAGATATCAGATACCTTTTGCAAAAGAGGAATTACATAACGTACCCTACACTCACCCTTCCTGTAACTCCAAAGAAACACTCTTGTTAAACACACACAGAGTAAATGAAGGGATTACTTTTTTTAAACTAAATTAAATAGTTTCATCGCTAACAGCTGAGAAACACTCTTTTAAGAAGTTGAACATACAGACAGCAGTTTTACAACTCAATCCAAGAATACCCTGGAGTCTATCCGTGTAAGAACCACCACCACAAATGGACAAAGCTTAAAAAAAAAATTGAAAAGCAAATATGAAAAAGATATATTAAAATACAATCTGATACCCTTCCAAGCTGCTTTTGCTTCTCCCCACTATTCCAAATGCAGATATCGTCCACTTGTTTTTTCACTTGTTCTTAGAAAAACAATATAAAACCAAGCAATATTAAGAAGCACTATACTGAAGAGATTAACCAGGCTCCTGAACACATCACTTTTATTTAGAGAAATACTTTATTCTGGAAATAAGATTTAAGAGTTTAAAGTTAAATTCTAAACCTTTTGTAGGGAGGAGGGAAGGTAACAAACAACTTTCAAGGGCACATTCTTCCTTTCTACACACACACACATTGTTTGGAATGGGGTGGGAAGAGTTTTACCGTCATTACAACAGTCATAGGCTGAGGCAACCATGAAGTTAGTGTTGATGTCACAATGGAAACACCTCAGTTCAGCGTTAATCTGTAGTACCAGTAAGTGATTCACTACAAACACTGTGACAAATCATGAGGAGTGATGAGTTTTGTATCCTCCCTGGCATTTGCCTCTTCCAAGTGAGCTGGTACACAGCTGTCCCAGGGCCTGGGCGGCTGCAGAGGGTTGGAACAAGCAAAGCGCATGACAAAGCTTTATTTTTATTAAAAACCCAAACTCTTTAAGTTAAAGATGACATTTTGTTCAGGCACCTTGAAAGAAGAGGGCGCATGTCCCCTGTTTCTAACAAAAAAAAAAAAAAAAAGGAAAGAAAGAGCGGAGGCTTTAGAGAGCGGGCTTCACACCCACCGCCCTGGACCTTCCCACAAAGAACAAGCAGCACAGCAACAAGGAGAAAGAGAAAAAGCAGCGAGAGGCCACGGTTGTGTGGCAGCGGCGGCTTGAAATTTACCTGGAAATCAGCCAATATCATTTCTCGGTCCATGTTGGACGCCATTGCAGCCAGCTGCGTCCCCG
This sequence comes from Syrrhaptes paradoxus, assembly GCA_013400615.1. Classification (NCBI taxonomy): domain Eukaryota; kingdom Metazoa; phylum Chordata; class Aves; order Pterocliformes; family Pteroclidae; genus Syrrhaptes; species Syrrhaptes paradoxus. Next base: position 31,081 of record VZTO01017791.1, read on the forward strand.
GCAATGCTCTGACCCGCGCACCTGGAGCTGCTGCCGGCGAGGACGGGGCAGGGCGGGACCTAGGAGCTCATCGAGGCGCCGGGTTCCCCTCGGGTTCCCCTCAGGCTCCCGCGGCACCCACCCGGGCTGCCCCCACCTGGCAGCTCCGCGGCGGCCGGGGCGCGGTGGCGGCGGGCAGAGGAGGGGAAGAGAAGCGCGGGCAAGGGGCCGGGAGCGGGCCGGGGCCGGGAGCGGGCAGCGCTACCTCAGCTGCTGGCCCGGAGAGGAGGAGGAGGAGGCAGCGCCGCTCCCTCCCTGCCTCCACAGCGCCTGTCGCACATTTTGCCTGTCATTGAGGTCGCAAAGAGGCGCTTTGCGGCCGGCACGTGACCACTCTTCTGTCAAGCGCTCGCGAAGCCGGCGGGAGGAGGGGGTGGGGCTGCGCTTTTCCGGCTGCGCGCGGTGACCGCGGCGGGAAAGAGGGGCGGGTGCGCGCGAGGAGCCCGCACCGGGTCGCGCGCGGCCGGTACGGACCGAGCGGCTGAGGGAGCCCGCGGGCTGCGCGTAGGCCTTCCCTGAGAGAACGGACCGCCTCAGCCTGCGGGCAGCAACGGCTGCGGCCCTCACAGCGGGGCAGCGGCTCCTCCGGGCGGGCGAGGCAGCTCCAGCGCCCGGCAGCGCTGCCCCGGGAGCTGACAGCCCCCCACACACTCTCTGTGGCGGCAGGCGGCGGCTCCCCGGGCCTGGCGGCAGTGCGGAGGGGCCTGGCGGGGCTCCGCCGCCGGTTGCGGCCTGGCTGCAGCGAGCCCGAGCCGGGCCCGCCATCCGGGAGCGGGTGAGGGGGGGGAAACGGGCCGCTGCAGGCTCTGCCTCCCCGTGCGGGAGCGGGACGTCCATCCGCGCCCCCGTGACAGGAGCCGGTGGCACCGGTGAATACCGTGGCTCCGTCCCCAGCGCGGTTTGTCTCTGCTCTGGCCGCCCGTAACTTTGTTCTCGCTGAGGGACCTGAACTTCCCCGGGGTGGGGGGCACGCACCGGCCGGGGGGGTCGGTAAAACGGTGGTTTTCCCCTTCTTCGTACTTCTCTCAAAAGGAGGAAAAGCATTTTTCGCAGGTTTCTGAGCCAACAGACTGGGATCTGCACAGCGGCCCTCACTCCAGCTTAGCACTGTAAGATGTGATTGCATTCTGTACCGCAGATAAATCTGTTTGGGTTTTTTTAAGTAATGCAAATCTAACTGCAATTAATGCTTTTTAAATCTGCCTCTTGTAACCTGATGCCGTCTACCAACCCCTTTATCAATGATGTTAAACACTCATTCGGACACCAATTTGCTAATTACTCAACATGTTTTGCTCAGCTCTTTGTGCGGGTGCCGCAGCTACTTAAGGTCACAGAGACACCAAGCACCTTTCCTGTTAGCTAATAAAGCTACGTGATTATATCTTTGAATCAAGTTATTTTGCCTTTTATAGTTCTTTATTGTTTTTCTCTTCCGTCCGTGAGGGTTTGACACGAGTTTCTCGGAGCCTGCGAGCTCCCTGCTGCCCGCCGCAGCAGCCGGGCTGGTACCGGGGGGAGCCCGGCGCGACCGCCCGCCGCCGGGGGCACAGACAGCGAGCACAGGCTGCCTGCGGATGGGGGTGTATGGAAAGTTAAACTGTACCTTCAGGAGAGTCAGTGTTCCCAAGAAAAATACTCCTGGGAATTACTTAAAGCTTGTTTGCGGACGGTGCTGGAGAGCGTGGGCTTTAGGGCGGCGGCAGAGTCGTTCAGGGTGTCCGGGCGGGTTGAGGCCACGCTGAAACGCCACTTAGGATGCAAAGCCAAAGTGTCAGAGAAGTTAAATATTATATTTTACCGTGTTCTTGCTCTAGTTTATGTTGTCAGGGTTTGCCAAGAGGTTTTTATTGCCCGCTGACGTTAGCTTAACAATTCGATGTCCCCGCCACCAAGCAGAGGGATGATAAAGTAATTGCCCTCACACCTGCCCCTTTTTTTTTTTTTTCCAGTTGGATGTTACAGACAGTTCTGTACTAGGTACAAGGTATGGTACAATGCCAGGGACAGCCTATGCTAAATTACAAACAAATCCACCCACACATTACTAGAGAGTAACTATAATAAAGGCTGAAAAGCGAGTTTTAGCAATTGGATTAAAGCCAGTTAATTCCTGGCACGAATCGAAGCTATAGGTATGTTGTCAAGATTAGTTACACGGCATTCACGTCTATTACAGTCATATTTTAAATAATGATATCTCTATTAGATCAAAACAGGAAGGATTTGATCCAGAACGTGAAGAAAAGGTGAAAAGCTGCACGTGCCCCACACCGCAGGAAGTTCACGTTCAAGTCACAGGGAAAGTTTCTGTTCTCCTCTCACCAGCCCTCACTCTGAACCACTCGAGATGGTTTTTTTCCTCCAAAAAGGGCCAGACAAATTAGGGAGCCAAGGTGACACTCGTTTACTTTACTCCTTGCAATGCCCGGCGATAATATCTCCCTCCAAAAGGTGTTTTGGCTGCCGATTTTGGAGCCGATTGGGGTAACTTTTTCTGTTTCAGGGGGATTATATTTATCATTCTTGAGAGGAAATAATTAGGATTAACGTGCTGCTTTCTGCAAAGATTTTTGACAGACCCGCACCGTGAGGGAGGTTTGATGGTATTTTCTGGCCGGGCAGCTTTACTTGCAGGAGGCCTGCAGCACCCTGGCTCCACTTTCCTTAATTATTTTTGTTATGTGATGTGATTCACAGGAAATGGGGGATTTATTCTGAACTGTAAAACAAACAAAAATAATGGGGGACTGTTGTAAGACTTGCAGGTCTAATTTTGTAGTGAGTTAGCGACAGGTAACACCAGCAAAGCCTGTGGATTTTAGGCACTGACTAATCCCCAGATAAGTAATTTATAAGCCGTGTCACTGAATATTCTAAGTTTTGCATATAAATTCCTTCCTTATGCAGAAAGGCAACTACGTTTGAATACATGGATGCTATTTATATACATATATTCCCAGAGTTTGAGCGAATTTATCACTCATATTTTTGTTTACAAAACCGTTAGCACTCTAACTTCTGGCCGAGAATTATCGTAACGAGCTCGGCCCTTACAAAAACACTCATTTTTCCCCCTTTAGTGGCAGCATGAGCGGGGGTCAGTTGATAATTTGAGCAAAGCTGTTTTCCCCGCTTTGCGTGTAGGCAGTTCATTACTTGTCACTTTTGTATTTTCACAAACAAGCGTGGGTGGGGGAAGCAGTACAGGAAAATGCAATTGCGAAGCAAGAAGTCGAAAAGAGAGCCAGATGCAGAAGTCATACCGACTTCCTCCAGCTGCCCGGGTTGCAGGTTTATCCCTGTAAAACTGGTTCTGTCTCTGGCAGCGGTGGCTGTAAGTCAGGCCCCGGCCACCCCCTGTCCCTGCCCGGCTGCCAGCGGCGGGTCCCGCGCGGGGCAGTGCCGGGGGAGGGATGTCACTGCCGGGCAGGTTCCCTCACCAACGCACCTCCCCGCGCTGCCTCCCGCCTGTTTACATTCAAATTCTCTTTCTCGTCGTGTCCACGCAGAAAACAGCCGAGCAGATTGTCTCTGCGGTTACGTGTGCTTATCGGGGAGCCATGACATTGCATCTTACCTCTCGCTTTGGCAGAGTTCAGCCTTCCGAGGGTCCCTGAAACTTAAAGCAATCCGGCCATTAAAGAAGTTTTAAGACACTAAACGCTGTTAGGCAGAAGGGCGGTGGCATCTCCGTGCTGTGCATCGTCCCTTCTTCGCCCTTTGAAGAAAAACCGAAGCCCTCAGGTCTCCTCGGTGGCACGGTGCGCTTCCTCCTCAAAATGGCACTTCCAAATCAATCAAGGACACCACAAACGCGGAAAGCCAGAAGTGCTGCCGTGGTCGGTCGCCTTCCACCGTTAAGACAACTTGACATTGACCCTTCATCCTTGACCTTGTCCTTACCGAGACGAGCCCACGTCGCTGCTGGGGCGGACCCCGGCCCCCGAGCCGCTGCCCCGCGGGGTGCCGAGGGAGGGAGGGGCGGCGGGGACCGGATCGGCACCGGGTCCGGGTCCGCTCCCCCCCCCCTCCACGGGCAGGTGGAGACCGCCCCGGGGGGAAGCGCCGGGACAGCCGCGGCGGGAGGCCGCCTTCCCGCCCACCGAGCTCCCCCGATCCCCGGGCCGGGGGCGCGGCGGGGCTCCCGGTGCTAAATCCTCCTTTTCCTTTCATTCTCCCCCGGTTTCTTCCCCCCTCTAGGCCTCAGCAGCGCTCCTCCTAAAAGCTGTTATGGCTGTGGCGGGGCAGTGCCGTGCCCGGGCTGCACGGAAAGGGGAAAGACACAAGGCGCCGCGATACGGCGGCGGGGCCGGGACCGGAGCCGGTGGCGGCAAGGGGCCGGAGCCGAGGCCGGGAAGGGAGCCGGTGGCGGTGGCGGCAAGGGGCCGGGGCCGGGGCCGCTGCAGGCCTTCCTGCCCGGCCGCGCTGTAACTCCGCCGCGCCTCCTTAAATCTCTGCCGTTAAAATGTGGGCGGGTGTTTCAACTCAAAAAGCGCTCAAATTTTTTTTCTTTTCAAAAAAAGCTGATGAGGTTAAAAAAAAAAAGGGGGAAAGGGAAAAAAAAAAAAAAAAGAGAGAGAAACCGGCTTCGTGTCCGTAGGAAACAGAAGTAGCGATTGTTTGCTCTTAAAAAAGGGGGAGCGCAAAGTCGCGGGCGGAGGCAGCGGCCGCGGACCGGCAAGTGCAGCTTCATTTCGCGAAGTTGAAAGAGGCGGCGAGCGGCGGCTGTCACTGCGCGCCGGGAGGCGGCCGGGCCGGGACACCGCCGGGCACCACCGCAGCCCCGCTCCGCTCCCGGAGCTCGCCCCCCGCTCCCCGGCCGGGGCCAGAGGCGCGGCTGTNGCTCCCGCCCGCTGCGCGGAGGCTGCGCGGGACCGCGGGAGTGAAGCTGCTGCGGAGGCCGAGAGCACCGAGGGAGCGAACCGGGCGGCAGGGCTGGGACCGCCACCGCCGCCGCGCCCTGCCCGCCGCGGGAGCGGCTCGTCCTTCTGTCGCCTGCTCGGCCCGGACTAGAGGCGGCGGTGTGGGATGAAAGGGGGGATCCCGAGCGGGAGTGGATGGATGCACATTGCTACGGAAGATTTTTTTTTTTTTTCCCTCGGAGCTGTTGCTGCTAAAGTCTCAGATCCCGACTGTGAACAGGGTGGGTTGTCTTCTTCTTCCAAGATCTCAGGTCTGAGTGAGTCTCCGGTGTACGTGTATATATGTTACCTATAACATATATAATATATTGCATAGCTATTAATTTATTCTCCTCCCGAAAGTGGCCAAAGTCTTTAATAGGAGTTACTCTATATGTGGAAGCAAAGAAATCTTCTTTCAAGTGGAGCTGCAGTTTTGCTGAATAATCACGTGTGAGTTAGGGGCGGGCTCTTGGCAAGGAGGTTTTTTACGAGTATTTACTACAAGGTCTACTCCAGAAGATTAACCATCCCAATCCTTCTGTCAGTCTCCGATGCCATGCCTGGTTAAAAAAAAAAAAAAAAAAAAATCTCATCTTTTTTCCGATCGTCAGTCACCCTAAAGAATGGCCGAGCCTTCTGGGAACGAGCTGGCGTCCGCGGCTGCCAAGGGGGACCTAGTGCAACTTACTAATTTGTTGCAAAAGAATGTAAACGTCAATGCACAAAATGGATTTGGGAGGACTGCGCTGCAGGTTGGTATCCAGAGAGGGAGAAAATATTTCATCACTGGTACCTACGTGACCCGGGTTTCCAAAAAAGACAACGTTTTAAACAGGCTGGTGGATGAATTTCGAGTGTTTTTTCAAACTCGTTGGATGCCATATTTTATAACTTTAGTGGCTCCAACTCCCTAAAATGACGTACTTGAAATAAAACTGGTCAAAACCATGATTTCAATCGGGGATCACCCTCAATGTCAAACGGGCTGCGAGTTTGCTAATATTTTGTAACTTCGTGGGGAGGAGGCAAGGAATGAAAGAGCTGAGATGAAAAGAAATCAGCTTAGGTGAGCAGGATTTCATAGCAGGTCTGTAAACACAAATGTGCTGTTCTCTGAAACTTAGGATTTATCTCTTTTTTTCCTCCTTTTTTTCCCCTGCAATATGCTTGTAAAGCGGGACTTGTCTCGGTTCTGGGGTCTGCTGTGGATGGTACTTTTCCTTTAGACGCTGTTTGTGAGGAATGACCTTTCTCATGGGGAAGCATGCTGCTCAGAACCGAGGACCTTCGATGTACATTAAGAGTTAGCCCTACGAGTTAGGCTTCCAGCTGAATCACTTGCCTTTTCATTCATAATTAAGACTTAAAAATTTGCTTTTTTAGATCGGCTAGCAGGGCACTGCTTCCAGCTATTTCCTTTCTGGTCGTATAGGGTGCTATGTCCTAATTTTTAAGTGTGTGGCTGTACGGGCAGGAGTTGGAACTCGTCCAACTGCTAACTATTGGAGCTGATGAAAGATTTTGCTTTTAATAATATCAGATAATCATGGCGAAAAAGCTCGAATACCTACCAAATAGTGAAAGAAGTGATTTATAAATCCGGAGAAAGAAAAAGTGTGGTTATTTGTACTTAAGGTGTAAGAAATGAAATGTGGAAGTGGAGCTATAGGTCTTTTTAATTTCACACATTAGAAAAATCGTTTGTTAACTCTTCTCCCCACCTCCCCCGAAACCGTGATAGTCGCTTCTGAAATTAGGTTTTTAAGCAGCATATAGCTTGCGAATGTGCTCCAGATATTTAGGGCTCTTTTTTTTTTGGCTTAATATCAAAATGTTAGAGCTGGAAAAGAAGCACCTCTTGCTAAAAAAGCAGGAATGACCCTTTTTTGACAATTTCGCTGAAGCTGGAGATCTGTGAGCTCCTCTCTGTCCTGTTAGCACCTAAATAGGGCATCGCAGGGTAGTGCAGGCACTTGCAGCAACTTTTAAGAGAGCAAAAGGATTTAAATTAAAAACTTACACAAACTAACTTTTTGTAAGAAAGCAGGAAACATTTAGCTAGCTGGTTTATCCTCCAGATCAGGGCTGAAAACCGATTTATCCTACAGTAATATATGTATTTTCTTTTTTCTAAAAGCAGCTAACTGTCCGTATCCTGAATTAAGGCATATTTTACACAATGACATAGCATCCAGCTATATTAAACAAGCATCCGTGTCCTAACAATACTTGTTATCGCTGCCTAATCGTAACTGAACTAATGAACCACAACAAAAATCAAAACAGGAGAATCTCTCGACTTATTTTCAGTATGTATCATCCCGAAATGTGCTGTGGGTGCATGACCATGCTCGAAAGAACTCTGTGTCAGTGCACCCTCCACAACTGAGATAATCTCTCCAGAATCTCTCTCTCAATTAAAACGGAGAGAATGCTCCTGTATTAATACCAATGAATTTATATTTTTCTTTTGTATTAATGTTTAATTAAACAACTGCTCAGCTCGTCTTGTTCTGTACTTTTTATTGCTGATGAAGTGTACCTATGCAGGCCTCAAATACATGTCCTGCCCTTATGCTCTTCGTCAGACTTATTCAATTAATGCTTTCTCCTTTGCCTCCCGCCCCTTGAATGAAACTTTGCAAAATAAAGGGCATTTGCTGTGCAGTTGTAGCCTACGTTCTGGTAGTATCACCTTTTATAACATTTTTCTCCCCCCCCTGCATCTTAACTGAAGCCTTCAGTCTCTTAGCCTGAACACAGAAACTCCCACTTAAAGCGAATACATGTTTCGAATTCACAAATAATACAGCCTGGGCCCTCAAAAAGAGACAAAAATGTCCAGATTTTACTAAAGAGAGATCACAATGCTCTTGTTTGCTTTTATATCGCTTCCATCTCTAGTCAGAAGTGAAAGAAATGGCACATACGGAGCTGGAAGCCTTGGGGCACAGAGAAATCTCTTTCCCTGAATCCCAGACTGTCTTATCTGCACTTTTGCTCTTGTATGTAGATATAATATACCGGTCTGTTTTACAGTCCAAACACTACAATAATTATATTTTATATATATATATGTGATTTTTCTTAAAAAGCCGTATTTTTCACCAGGAGAGTTTTTCAGCAAATCCCCTGTAGAAACTGTACATTATGCTAAATCTAATGCACAGTAATGCTCATTTATGCAGATAATTTTTTTTTTTAACCAAGATTTTAAAATCAGTGTGTGGATGTTTCTAAGAAAATAAAAAAGGTATTTTTTTTCGGATTTGACACTTACAATGAGACTAATTACAAGAACAGGAAAGCATTGCCTATAGGCTGGAGATTTTACATTACCATCTCCATTTTTTTAAAGTCTTTGAGAAAACAAAAAAAATGAGGAATTTGGGGAAAATCGGTGCAAACTGTTAAGTCCCAAATAAGAGAGATTTGTCTTCTAATTATGATAGTTTTATGATGCAATTGAAAAAAATTAAAGAAGGGTGTTTTTTTTCCTGAGAGGAACAGTCAGAAAATCCAATATTGTTGGTTTGTTGTTGTGTTTTTTGGTTTTTTGTTTTTTAAGAAGGGAAGATTTTAACAACAGAATATAGTCACAGTTTACTTATAGTGAAATTATGAAAGTTTAATATAATATACTAGTTTTAGAAGAAAACTTCTGGAACTTTGAAACATTCCTTTTAACTTCTCCTTTCTGGGTGACATAATGAAACACAAATATTGGGGAGAAAATTTTCTTCTAGCATTTATTTTTCTTAACAGACAGAGCTATGGTACAGTTCAAATATTTGTTTTATGATAATGCACAGACAATGTAAACACCTGAAAGCTTATAAAAACACATTCTACATTTGCTGTTGCTGAGGTAAAATATCTGTTCCTCAGAGACCCTACATTTGATGTTTAACGAGATTAAACAGTAAGGCAAAAGTGTCTCAATACTTGAGCAAGTAAAACCAAACTACACTTAATTTTCAGATGTTAAGAAACTGAGATAACCCATGTTAAAGAAGAAAAAGGTTATTATATCCCCATTCTACACCGCCTGTTTCAGACATTAATCTCTCTGAGACAGAAAGCTATTACCAGCGAAATGATAACATCTTTCACAATTTCACCGAGTTTAGTTAAAAAAATACATTAAAAATAGATGTTCTGGTGTATCATTAGTTTTCTAGTGGGGCTCTTGTGTCTGTTTTAAGCGAGGACTGAGCCCTGACGAAACCCAGAGGCAGGAATTGAGGATGTAAACCCAGTGCTGAAGCAAACCCCCCCTTCCCGGGGTATTCAACTCTTCTTTTTCTTCCCCAGGTGATGAAACTCGGGAACCCCGAAATTGCCAGGAGGTTACTAATTAACGGGGCAAACCCCAACCTGAAAGACAGTACTGGCTTCGCTGTAATTCATGATGTAGCCAGAGAGGGGTTTCTGGACACTTTGCAGACTCTGCTGGAGTTTAAAGCCGATGTTAACATTGAGGATAACGAGGGCAACCTGCCCTTGCACTTGGCGGCCCGGGAGGGGCACGTGCGGGTGGTGGAGGTCCTGCTGGCGCGCGCCGAGTGCAAGGTGGGCCACCAAAACAAGCGGGGGGCCACCGCCTACGACCTGGCCAAGCTCTACAACAGATCCGCCGTGGTGAAGCTCTTGGAGGACAGCAGCTCCTTCCCTGCAGCCATGAATTAAACCCCAGGCGGACCCGCTCTCCTTTGGACACTGAGGCTTTCAGCCTAATTTTTTGTTTTTCCCCTTCCTTTTTAATAACATTTGCTGCCACTTTACTTCTATTTTTTTTTTCTTTTATAGTATAAGTCTCCAGAAATTCTAGAGGTGGGTTTGGAGAGAATGGAAATGTTTTAAAATCCCTGCTCCCAGCAATTTCTTACACCTGTCATTTACAAATACTCACTGACTCAGCCGCGTGTGTGTTGGTCGCTCATACCTAGTTTTCCAGTATCAAGTTTTACAATTTATTTTAGGTCATTCGTATTAAGTCATTAATACAACAGCTACATATTCACATGCTTAATGTTGCTGGACTTTTAAGAAAAGGAAATATCTTACTGTGATTTCTCCCACCTCTCAATGCTCCCCCCCGCCCCAAACTCTCCTTTTCCCCCTCTTCGATCAGGCTGAAGAGTTTGAAGTCCTGTTTTGGATTAAAACAGCCTTTTAAGGGGTAACCTGCAACTCCCTGCTCAGGCAGAGCTTGAAGTCAAAGGCTGCTTGGCCTGAGGACAGAGGATGGCGCTTAGAGGCTTTGGGAAATAGCTGCATTTTGACACTAACAAGAGCTTGTAGAAGTAGGTCACTTACTTTCTAAATGTAGATGACACTTTTCCCCTTTGTGTATTTAAACTTTCACCAAGCTGGTTTTGAATTTAGTTACCAGAAACAGTATAAGTGGTGTTTTTTGATTGCCAGAGGTTTTAAACAGCTCAGTCTAGTAGTTCGTGTTTACTGTGCACTGAACAAGACTTTTTTTCTAGTTTCAAAACAAGCAGCAGAGAACCATTGTCAGAGGCAAGAGGGCACGAAGGCTGCAATACACCGAGTTTTCTGGTCGCTTCATAAGCTGAGGACAGTTTAGATGCTCTTTAAAAAGTATTTGCTTTCCAGCATCTGTTCTGTTTCGCCTGGAAATAAACTATTTTAATGATATAGCTGCATCTCACAAAACAGGAATATTTGAATAGAGTGACATTTAGGAAGCAGCATGTTTGATATTCGGGAAGCTATGTTATCGCTTGCACCTAAACCACAACGTAGCCATGGAAAATTTTCCATAGTAATACAGTTGGGAGTATTCATCAGACCCAAACCCATTTACCTCTCCAGCTACAACAGGAGCTAACGATGCTCAGCACCGTATAGGAAAGGGTTTTGTATGAAACTTTTGACATTTGTACAGGATCTGGTTGTTGGACAGATGGGCAGTTTAAAGTGCTTTATTTTGAGTAGTCTAAAAGTTAATTGTGCAAAATAGAAGGTTTAAAATCAATGCAAAATGAATATACTTAAAATAGCACTTAAAGGAGAAGGAGGTGTAAATTAGTTTAGATTTTAACTCTTAAAAAAAAAAGATTTTAGCCCCACAAAATCAGTTACTACCGGTTTCGAGTAAAAAATTAATTTGCTGAAGCTATCTGTCACGTTTACCATATGCTCTGTCACACTGCTGTGTTTTCTCATTAAAAACCTCTGTGAAATATGAAGCTTTGGGCGCTTTTGTTATCATTTTTTGTTCACAAGGGATCTAGAGATCATTAATCCAAGCAGCACCGCACATAGGCTGCATGACTGGAGAAATAACCCACAAAATACCCGGAACAGAGAACACTAAAATCATCTGAAGTGTTAAAGCCGAGCAGCGCGATCCGCAGGTCCCCGAGGTGAAGTGACCCAAACCACCCTGTTGCTCGCCGTCTGCCTTTCCCCGTGTCCTGGAGGATGCTCCAAGCTTTTCCTTTCTCCACAACCAGGAAAGCAGGAATCCGCGCTCCCCCCGGGATTTCTCCCACCCGCTGCTCCAGCAGAGGCGAACACCGAAAGGTAACATTCCTCTTTCTCACTTAATTTTCACCTGTGCTGCTAAAAAAACCTCATCCCAGACCCTTTTGGAGCTCCATCAGCATTGGATTTATGCTAAGCCGAAGTTTAAGTAGTGGCTTAATAAAGGAACTTGTTTTTCCGAGCAAAATGCCCCGCCTGGGCAGAAATAGCGGCTTTCCGTGCGTGCCAGAGGTTCGTGTTTAGGGTCACACCACGGCCGTGCCTATGGCGTTAGCGGGTGTCACGGGTGATGTTAAAGCTCCGTTTTATTCGCTTTTACTGCTGCATTTCCCCTCTGAGCCACTCCGTTTATCAGAAACTACATTATATTCCTAGTTAGATACCTTGAAAGCGAAAATTACTCTCTGTTGCCCCAGGAAGTTAATAGTTACTGCAAAAAGTCTCTGGACAGAAATAAATAATCTGGTGGGTTCCGTGCACGTTACAGGGTTTGTAGGTGACAAAATGTGCCCAGGGGCTGGGGGAGCGCTGGGGGGCAGCTTTCCTGAGGAAGTTTTAACATCTACTGAGCGAGGAGAAAATAATATAAAGCAAGTCTTATTAATAGGAATTCTTATACCGAAAAAGTATTCTACTAACGGATGTGGTGTCAGAAATTACTTTTGTGATTTTTTTTCCCCTAGTAGTCTGGCAACATCAAAAAGTCCAGTTTTAACAATTCGCCTATTTGTGAAAATATCAGCAATAATATTTACCCGGTGATGCGAAACTGCAGTGTGTGAGATGGAACGAAATATTTTTGAGAGCTTTTATTGAGACATAAACCAACTGAAAAGTAAGTTTCCCAGGCAGGAGCAGAGATCGCCCTGCAGCAGCCCAGGAACAGGCAGTAAACAGTATAGTACCGAGATGAGATGTATAAATAGAAACAAATACAGCAAGCACAGAAAAATGTGAAGCAAGAGAGCATAAAATGTGGGTGTATCAGGATTTGTACTGACCAGGCTACGTGAGAATAGAGCTGTGAGGAAAGAGCCCTCTCCCCTATTTCGGTTACACGGATGAGCAGAGCCGTTACACTTGACCTTTGTTTCTAAATCATCCAACGGCGAGGGCTGTTGGATTTCTTTTGAAAAAAAGGGGCAGATCCTAAAAGGATCCTACAGGGAACGAACAGAGTTGTAATCAGTGGCAGCAGCACCGTGGGAGGGGGAAAGAGCCCGACTGGGAATGCTGGGGGAGAGGTGCGGGGCTGGCACAGGCACAGGGAGCTGCCCCTGCGTTTCTATAGGCGAGGGTGAATTATATGGTATTTGGAGGTGAATTCAGCTCAGTCGCCGATGCAATAAATGACTGCACTTTAAAGAATACGAAAAGACTTTCTTTCCAGTTTTCAGTGTAGGGAGAGGAAAGAAATCAATGCTTTATTTCATGGTGGGATAAGAAATGAGCTTCGTAGGCAATGCCGTTGCTTTCTTCACATGAATAAAGGGTTAAAAGAGGAGAAAGCCACCACTTTTTAGCTTTTGAAAGAAAGAAAAGGGTCTCCTCCACAAATGTACCTGGCAATTCAGTGGACAGCCAGAAGCAACCATACATTATTACCTACTTACTAAAATGCTGAAATTCCCTCGGAAAAAAAAAAAAAAAAGCGAGTGGAGGAAAGCTGCTGCCTTTATTTGTGAGGACTGTTATTCTGTGCATGGCGGGGGGGCGAGGAGGGGGAAGGAGAAGGAAGGAAGGAGAGAAAGAAAAGAAAGAAAGAAAGAAAGATTTCTGACCAAGTCTCAGACAAGCCTTCCCCATAACACATGCATTCAAAATGTCGGTGCTCCCGGAGGGCTCTGCCGGGTCCCCGGGGAGGAGGGGGGGGTAGGGGCCGGCGGAGGTGCGGGGCAGGTCGGGCAACCCCCGGGGAGCGGGACGGCCGGGCGGGGAGGGGAGAGGAGGGTGGGGGGGCAGGCTCCGAAACCGTTAGGTTTGTCTTCTACGGTTCCTCTCCCCTTTCTCTTCCTGTCCAAATATTTTTAAATTTACGCGCCTTAAATAACAGTCTGATTTTATTTATTTAGTTTCCTCCGCGGGCTCTGCCGCCGCTTTCCCCCGGCNCTCCTCTCCCCGCAGCCGGGACCGGAGCCTCCTCAGCATCACCCCGATGTCCGCGCAGCCCCCCAGCCGCAGTGAGTACCCAAAAGGGACGCGGATCTGCCGGGGGGATGTTGGTGACACATGTTTTGTGGCTGCTGCCCGCTGCCCAGGCTGCGGCGGCGGCGCTCCGGGGCTCTTCCTCCTCCCAACCCCCAGATTTCAGGGATGCAGAAGCATCTTCTCCCAGCGCAGCCCATGCAGAAGACAAAAAGAAGCAGGTTTGCCTCCAGGTTTCCTTAAAAAATGGGAAGCAAGGTGTATCTCCCAGGCAGAGCTTTTTATGACCTTTTGTTACATCTGGAAATTACAGACAGGAGAAAGAGGGAGGGGGAAAAAAAATCCATGGTTCTTGGTTTCCGTGACACAGAAGGCAAGGAAATGATCTTCGGATGTAAGCTCCATGGCACATTTCTCATAGCCAGATGTGCCAAGTCTTGCCCTGAAGAGCTAATTTACAGAGCACCACTCGAGAAAAAAATTAACTTCTGCCATGGCACTGAGTGGTAAGATGGCTCCTTGCATTTTGAAGAAGCACTAAGTACAAATCACCAGAGACATTTCACAGTGCTAAAGGTTACTGCTTGTCATTTGGCATTGTTTCCCAGAACGTCTGAATTACCTTAAGCACAGTATGGGTTATAATTGTGCAAAGTTAACCTTAAGGAATTAGGAGGAAGAGAATTCTCGTATGTTGGACACTTTAGAATAACCTCGACCTTTCATTAGTGCTTATCCTAAAAGATAAGTCATGTGGGGAAAGCAGGGAATTGGGCAAGGCACCTGCAAAAGCACAAATGCAAAGTCTCTATTTTTCAACCAGTGTTAAGATGGCTTCTGAATCCTACAAAACCAGGGACACCCAGGGGCTAAAAGACAAAATCTAGAGCTCGCTGGCAAAATTCAGCTTGATACACCCAGGACCCTGAGTGAATTTCCTCAGCCCAAGATGCATTTTCTGCCGTTAGTCCAATCAGCACTGCTGAGACTCAAACTGCCAAAAAGGGTAAATTCCCTCTGAAAGAAACTGAATCAGCCAAAAGTATAATCAGCTTTTCAGGGAAGTACAAGACCATTGAACCATGTTTCCAGTTGCATTTCTTTGTTCCTCTGTAACTGCTTTCTGATATTTGTAGAAGTAACTAGGAGGGTGTTTATCACTACTAGTGTTTATCAGTATTTTAAATAAAAAAGCTTCATCCTGTGTAGGAAGCACAAAACATTTTGCTTCACTGTGCAGCCACTAAAAGGTTAAAGTGAATTCCCAGCTCCTGGTGAAAGTTTTCCTTCAGCAGATAGTGCCTATCAAGATGGTCTTTCTCTTCTCCTGTTACACCCTGAGAGCAGGAAACGGGGCAGCATTTATACAGCAGCACAGTCCTCTCAGCTCCTCAAAATTCAGATTATCAGCAGGACAATGATATTTTAACGAACGCTTTTATAGACGGAGCTAATGAACACTTAAAGGAAAAGCACAAACCACAATAAAGTGCGATGCCCTGTAGGAACACTGAGTATTCAAAAGATTTTTCAGGGTTTGACCTTAACGAAGCACAAGCCCGATGCCGGGGACACACCGCGTTTATATGCAGGGTATTCTGCAGGCTGGAATAAGGGCTTCTGCTGAAGTTAATTGTAATTTTCTAGAGAGGGAGGATCGCATGTTTAGGCCGTAAGTGATTAACATCTATTCTGATGGAAATAGGGACATTCGGATGCACTTTGTCAAATACAAAAGTGTGATTTCTGCTTCAGATATGTTACCAGCGAGGTGGTGTACCACCACCCGAATATCTGCACATCTAGATCAGGCATGTGGGGATGGGGGCATATGGATTGGGCATGGACTTTCGCTTATATTTAGTAATGCTGGAGAACAGGCAGAGAAGGTTTTCAGTCCATGCCAGCTCGAACACCAGCAGGCCTGGAAACTGAACTGTTAATTGTAAATACTTCCCACAGAACAGGTTTGTGTTTTTTTTTTTTTTTCCTTTTAAATTTTCTGAAAGGAGAAGTACACTCTGGCAGAAAAAACAGCTTTATATCTGGACATACCATAGTGCCTAAGGTTGCGACTGAAGGTACACAAACAAAGCTGTATTTAGCTTCTCTAGGGGAATTTTATAGAGAACATATGTTAAAAAGAAAAGTGTATTTGTTTCATAAACACTGTGACTTTTAATAATACAATTTCTTTGAACCAACATGTATTCTCTAAGTAGTGTGATGTGTGTGGATTTTTCATCTGTAATTTGTTTTAGCTCCTGTAAAATAAGGGCTGCAGACAAAAAGCAGTGCTACACCACGATATACTCACAGCATTCACAACCCAGCACTAGGTGCATATATTGGAGTGAACAACAATTTCCTTCCTGTACGAACATTTTAATTTATAGAAACATCTTGTTTTGTGTAAAGAAGGTAGTAGATAATTAACTGTAGTCATTTAATCTAATTATAGGCCTCTGAGGCAAAAAGCTGACACTTTTCATTGTGGTATATTCAGAGAAGTTAATTGAAAAAACATTGCAGCCACAAGGCATAACATGCCCATGGTATACTTGATACTAATTCTTTTCTCAAAAATGGGATGAATCTGATGCTCGCTAAAGATAAGGATTACAGTTACTCACTCGAGTAAGGCAAAGTCTGGGGCAGCTCTTTATGCAATGCTGCAGTGCACTGCAATCTCTCTGCAATTCCAGAGCTAACCACAGACAACTTAATTTGCCAAATTACGAGCTGGTTTTGTAATGTCCACAAGTATCTATTACAAATTAAGAAAAGATTGAACGCATTTCTAGCTGGGACGTAGGTCAGAATTTGAACAGACATCTGCTTCAAGAAGCGATAGGTCAGTGTATCAGCTCTTTGCTCTGTTTAATCTTCAGGAGGCACCAAGCAGTGACTGCAGCCTTACCCCTAGGAGTTATTAGGGTGTCATTTGCAGTTTTAAGCTATCAGCGTGACAAACAGATAAACAGAGAGATAAATAGCAAATCAACACTTGCAACTCTCAAGTATGTAAAAATAAATGTATGTCAGACCATTTGCAGTTTCAGAGTAATTTTTCCTATCACCTGATACATACCAACAACTTAGCCTCTGACAGCAGTGCTACTTTCATTCTCAAAAGGAAAGTAAAGCAGCTCAGCTCTGCACAGCTTGTCTGCCAGCTGACAGAGAACATGACAGACCAAACGTGCTGCTTGTGGGGAAGCGTTTGTCATTTATGTTAAAGAAACTCCGGCTCGCAAGCTGAATCATCATGTCAGAGACAAATATCACCGTTTCCCCCTACTTTATCACTGGAAGAGTGTCACTGGTGTCTCTGCAGCTCTGGTGGTACCCAGGGGCAGGACACCTCCCTGTCCACCTCCAGCTGCTGCACCCCAGGGTCCTGCTCCATTGCGTGACCCCCGTTCTGTGGGCATGCAGGGGCCACCCAGCACACCCAGCCCTCTCCATCTCTCTCTTCCCATGTCTCTGGGTGTCACTGTTCCTAACTAGTGGGGAAAAAAAATGCGAAGGCAGTGCTGCTCATCCCTGTGACAAACCATGCCTAATGACTGTGGTGATGGTGCAAACCCTCTTAGACGAGGAACCCCCCCCAGTGAAAGGCCACCAAGCTAAGCACAGGGCCAGGCTTTGCTCTGCCAGTGAGAGGCATTGCTGGCAGCCCTACCTATAATTTTAAAATTACTTAAAATATTTTCAAATGTATTTTTGCAGAAATATTTTTTTACTGTGGTTAAAAAAGCAGCACATTGCACTTAACGGACTTCAAATGTTTGTTAACAAAGTCAGAGGAAGCCTGAAAAGTAAACAGATAGTGAGATGCAGTCACCTTAACTCTGGAGCTCTGTCTCAAGAGATCCAGAATATCTGATGAAGCAGCTCTCTAACAAGAAAAAAAGTGTGGCTATAGATGCTAGCCATACTCAATTCCTATTCCTGTACCATTACAGATAAATCACAGTTTTTCTTGATGTCTGACTCAAAAAAACAGTGTATTCTTAGAGTTAAGTCTGCACTCACAGTCCTCTCCCTTGATGCCCTTCACTAATCTTCCTTCTGCCTGGCTCCTGCCTTCTTTTCTCTGTTTTCAGGTAACCCCCAGCTCTTGATCTTTCACACTTTGTTTATCCATCTCTCCAGTCCCTGCCTCCTGTCTTTTTGCACTCTTCATGCTCTATTTTAATCTCCTAGTTTCCCTTTGTTCATCTGCACATCCACCCTCTTATTTTAATTATTTCCCCTGGCATCTTATCTTCATCTCCATTATGCTCATTAACCTCCTTAGCTAATGTATCATCTCCTTTCCCCATTACCTAGCAGAATCTCATTACGTATACACTTTTTTTTTTCCCCTGGTCATGAAGAAGTGTTTCCACAACTGCTTTCTGCCCATGATGTCCTAGCACTGGTCAGTACTAATTGTCTCCCTGGCATCTCCCACCTTCATCTCCTCCTGCCTCTCGCTTTCCGCCCCCTCCCATGCTTGGCGGGTTACCAGCCTCCTCCCAAAATCTTTCATCTTTGTGACCCGTCCTCCTTTTCTCACTGCCTCTGCCGCAGCCGAAAGGGAGATGATGTGCATAGGAGGGGTACCCAGAGCTAACAGACAGGGATCTCTCAGGGACTCCGGAGGAGAAATCGCAGAGAAACTGGTCCCCACTGCCTCAGGCAAAGAGCAGAGGCAGTGGCTCTGCAGAAAAGCCTGCAGGGTGCCCCCAGGCCACGCAGCCCCCGCGGGCACAACGGGCTCTGACAGCACAGGCTGATCTTTGGAAAATGCAGCTGCCAAAAGCAGACAATTCTTAACTGATCACGTGCAGACTGTGATTTTTATGGAGTCTTCTAACTTCGTTACATTTGGATGCACATCTGTGAAAGTGCAGCAATCGTGCTGCCAAATTCCAGGCTGCTGCTCCAAAGGTACATGGATGAAAGCAGACCAGTGGTGTTCCACTTCCAACTCCCTCCGCAGAGAAACTGGGATACCAACACTGCTCAATCAAGCAAGCGGATTATCTTTTTTTTTTTTAATATGGGCAAAATATTTTTTTAACCTTGTTCTTCAAAATGACTACAGTGGTTTAGCTGGAAACTGCCAAAAATTAAACCTGGGGCAGATACTTGGCTGGGAAAACAGCAGCCCAGACAGTTACAAGCAACTGAAAACAAGATGTTATTATGAAGCACTGGACAAGATTAAGCAGAACAGTTCCATGACTTTGGCCTAAATGTGGAAGATTTTTAAGTGACCTGTAATGAATTTTTAAGTAACAACTTTATTGAAATAAGCAGAATTGACATTTCACATTTTTGGGTGAAGATGTTTCCTCTGAAAATGAGGTTACGGTCCAGAGTGCTCTGATGTGATGAGGGGGAGGGAGGCATGTGCTGGATTGGGACTGGGAGCACTGGGACTGAGGGCTGGAGCAGTTTCTTTGGCAACAAAACCAATTTGAAAATCCACAGAGGTGCAGAAATAAATGATAAAAAAGTATTCTGTGGAGGGAAGGGGAGGAAGGGAATCGCTGCTGGTGGGAGAACTTCAAGGCAGCAGTAAGGGAACTCCAAATGTTTTGTTAGCTCTGGGGTTCTTAAACACCGTGTCTCTGCCCTGCACGTGCTGATGGATTAAACCTGCAGAGTAAAGCAGGTACCTTCATCCCCACACTCCCGTTGGGGCAGCTTATCACTGTAACTCCCA
>VZTO01017791.1:51078-93154 GCA_013400615.1 Syrrhaptes paradoxus
ATGTTTTTTCTTTTTTTTTTTTTTTTTTTAAAGCAGGAAAAATGAGGTTTATGGATAGCAGAAAAAATTATCCTAAAAAAATGACTAATGAACCACAAAGCAGCCTTCAAAGAGAAAAAGTAGCAGGAAGTTCTTTCATACCAGGTATTAAAAATAGACTGCACCAAGTCCTGGAATGCACGCAGCAGTTATGTAACGATTTTCAGTGACATGCATTAGGAAATATTCTCAGTAAAAGTTTTTCCTCCTTCCTAACACCCAGTTCA
The DNA here is from genome assembly GCA_013400615.1 of Syrrhaptes paradoxus. Taxonomy (NCBI): domain Eukaryota; kingdom Metazoa; phylum Chordata; class Aves; order Pterocliformes; family Pteroclidae; genus Syrrhaptes; species Syrrhaptes paradoxus. The sequence continues at coordinate 51,345 of VZTO01017791.1, forward strand.
CTTCTCTGTAGTTTGGAAATTCTTCATATGGATGCTTCTAAGAAGTCTAAAATTATAATGTTCATTTGAATAACCTATCAATTAGCAAGCCACATAATGACACCATCTAATGGTACAATTGAAGTATTTGAATTTAATATACCATTTTCATAATGGTACAATATGAAACACATGATGGAATCCAATTTTTTTTTCCCCACAAGTTAGTCTTGATTTATTTCTGACAATGTAATAATTTTGCACTGGAGGCACCAAGGGAGCGAAATCATTTTGGGTACATATCTCACATCATGAGAATACTAGCTGTCTGGGAGCACTGAGAAGTCTTCCAAATGTTTCAAAAAGGTTTGCTTGTTATTAGATGTCTTTTATAAATGGGAAGCATCTGAGGAGGACTGAGAGGAGCCAGAAGAGCTATATCTAGCTTCTACCATACCAAGGAAACTAAATGGTAAATTATTTTGAAGAACATCTTCCTCAGACTTTTCCCCAGAGATTGAGGAGCTTTCCCAGAGGTCTAGCCTCTGGACCTTCACACTACAATTTGAGAAGGTAATAAAGGCAATGGAAAGGAGTTAAAGCCTAGCTTTTGGATTTTCACAGTCCTATTGTCTTCCTGGATTAATGTTCAGAACAAATCTGCAACACCCTTTTCTTATAGCAAGAATATCATACAAGGAGGGCAACACGACTTTCTTGTCTTCCCAAAACCTTTTCTGCCCTTTCTAACGTGCCTGTTGAAGGACACGAGTCCTACCATCACCTTTAGACTTCCATGGCCACCCTGAACTTATCACCAATGTTATCAATTTCAATTTATACTACAAGGGCAGAGCAAGTCCCCAATAAGAAGGCTCACACATCTCTCCCATCAGGGTTAGTACCTGACTACCACACAGTGTCAGTATTTCCCAGGTTGCCGCGTATCAAGATGAACCCAGAAGCACTGTGACAAACAGTCTTCATCACCCACTCATGTCGGTGACAGCCAGCAACAGGAGGCACTATGGTGGGTGCATTTCTGCCCATATTTTGGCTCCTACTAAGAAGTTTTTCCCAATTCACACAATGGAGGTTAAATGCCAGGAGATCCTAAATGGTCAGATATGACCATGGTAAAGCAATGTGAGTCTTTTTTTAAGATGAGTAGAACTCATAGTGTTGGGTCTGGCTTTCCTGAGATGTCTTTAAAATACTTTCAAAGCTAAAAATGCTTTTTGTAGAGCAAGTAAAGCTCCACGCCGTTCTTTCTGAGAACACAGAAAAACCTGATCGATGTACAATCAGATAAAACATCTGATTTATTTTCTTCCCTTACAGATTAATTGACAGAAATAAAAAATCCATCCAAAAATGTGTACCGCATTAGAAATATTCCATTTTGGAAAGATACATAAATAATAAAAGCAGGAGAACAAGTTGGCCTCTTGTAGAGAACATGTTTGTTTGATAAAGAAACATGTTAATTGGCAGTCTGTTAGAAAATGAAATAGGGCATACTGAATCCATGTCAAAAATCTATATTGGAAGAAGAAGCAAGGAAGTGAGCATTGGCGTTGAGATAAAAGTTCTGCTTTTCCAAATGACAAACATAATTTTTTAAGATCGAGATGTCTTTAAGGCCATAAAATGAAAGGAAAACTGATTAAGTTATCAACAAATTCATTTGCATCTAGATGCTATTATACAAACACTTTTCTGGGAATCCAGTGCCTCAAAAGTAATTTGTGAATAAGTCAATAGTTATTTTTCTACACTGCTACACATGCAAAGCTCGAGTTGTTTATGAGGGGAGGAACACTGTTTCATGAACAGCACTCAGCAGTGCTCCGAACTACAGGAAGACTCTCTCACCATTCAGCCTGATCAGTTTACATGAACTGAAGCAAATAACATTCTCCATTTTCTTCCACATTTTACGACTGTTTTCATACAAGGAAAAAATCCTTAAATCAGATCCATTTTGAGGAGAGGACATTTTAGAGCAAGTGCAGAATTACAGACTCTTGTTACATCTAACTTTTCTGTAAGCTGTGCTTCACTCAGTCATTTGTGAATATTTCTGAGCTTTACTGGATATATTCACTCACTTTTAAAACGAGATTTGCTGTCACTGAGTTTGATATTCAAGGTCAACATTTCAAATGTAGTTGTAAATGAAAGCTGCTATTTTGGCTGAATTTCAAACCACAGGTCTTTTCTCTCCCTAAACAAACATGGGAAACTTTATTAGCATATTCAGAGAAAAAAAATTCCTTCTTTTTCCAAAATTTGCTGTTATTTTGCTTGCAATTTTCCTTCTGTTCACTTACCTTTATTCTCTTCACTAACACTGCTGACGTGTTTAAATTAACAAGTCCTATCACTGTATCCATAAACAGGGCAAATTTGATATCACCCATGAAAACCAGAGCAAGTTTCTGCCACACCACATTCTCACTGGCTCTTCAGATAGGTGGAGATTATCCTGTAGCACTTACATATATTATACTTTCATGGTGGGAAGAAATTCTGAATTTCACAGTGTTTGCTGACTACGTACAACAGAAGAATAGACAATACCATCCGAGCTTGGGACAATTAACAGGATGTCTTTAGAATATTTTTATTACGTTAATCTTTTCTTTTGCTTGAGCCAGCATTCCCCTTGAGAGGAAGAGAAATGATGCTGAGACAACTTACTATTGCAAATTAATTGTATGGTCTGTTTCCCAAGCACTTAATTTGGCCACAGCAACCTGTTTAATTCAGATGAGTCGTCAGAAAGTGACATAAAGGAAAGACCAAGCTCTTCAGAAGTGGCCAGTAATTTTAAAGGGATGAGGGGGAACGGCTGGCATTATCACTTTTATCCAAGTCAAGCTTCTTCTAAGCAAGTTAAGGGAAAACCAAGGGATCTAGCCTCACCAAAATTCATGCTACTTGAGATCTTTTGGAAATACCTACTGAAGAGGAACTGTGGACTGGAACAGAGGACTGAGAAAAGAAGTCAGGCTTCATATTGCAAGAGCATATGAAACACAAATTTAAAAATATAAAGAAGAATAAACATTGTGTACTTTTCATAAGTCTGAAATTTGGAAGATACGTTTGGGATAGGAATTGGAATAGATGCACCTGCTTAAAGCTGAGCCACCTACTTGCAAGGCAGCTGTCACTACCTGCATGGGTACAGAGAAGTCTGTTGCAGAACGGCCAATACATTAGATCCCTGTTCCTTCCAAGTCAGTGGGTCTGAATTTAATCTTTTACAGTGTGGTTTGTTTGCTTGTTTGGTTTTTTTTTAGCTCTGGCATTCTAGGAAGTATTTCTGTGTGTGTACCCCTTGTCTGAGTCCACTCTCGGTATGTGGGCCTCCGTGATTAAGCAATCCTGGATCCTTAACCCACTGCCTCCAACTTCCCCAGCCTGCTGCCTCAGTTCTTCTCCCACAGCTGTAGGGATTGCAGCTCTTCAAAGTCCAGTTTGATTCAGTTTGCCAACACAGGAACTTACATCTGACATAAAATATTTTGGGACCACAAAGGTATAATTTTTGTTAAATACATCATGTTTTTCTGGGAAAATTTAAAGTCAGTGGATAATGGAGACAGGTCAGGATTTGGGATTTTATCAGACTCTGAAGGAATCTCTCCCTGAGTAAACTGTGTTTCACTGGGAAAATTTATTGTTCAGGAAAAAAACACATAAAATTTTCCTTGCCATAAAAGAATTCTGCAGAATCCTACAGAAGAAGGTTGTGTATCACCCCAAAGAGGACTTGCACTAGCCTGATCACTACCTATAGCACTGTATCACTCTTCCATCGAGCAGGCAGGCATAAGCAAATGCATCTAATAGCAAATTACCCTTTGAGAACAGGATATGGACACTTTAGTAATAGGGAGTAGAAGACTAATAGACATGAATACAAATTATAATACTTATCCTGGTGCCTTGTGAAGACAATCAGTTTCCACTTTGTCAGCATGTCCTAGAGATGACTTATTTTCAGAGAATTACCTTTCACAATTTTAGATTCCAAAGAAACATGATTCCAAGAAGTTCAGGGATTCCTTTTACTAAACCGACCTTGAAGAAAATATCTGTTTCATTCTGTGCCTACTCTCTTCCTTTCCTGCCCCCCCAATCGCTCTTGAGAAGCCAGTACCACCAGTGACACTCGCTCTGCAGGCTCCGTGCTCCTGCCAGCCTGCCTGCCCGGCCACGGTGGGCAGGAGCAAACCTCCCTGCGGGGACTGGGCACAAACTCCTTCTGAATGTTACCCAAAAATTCTAATCTGAATCTTGGTACCAGATATCCATTCATTTATTAAGAGCAAATAGAGCAGACAGCTAATGCTGCACTTTTTCTATTATTCAAACCTGCTGCTAACAATGAAGAAGATGATGTCATTCCCTGGATGTGACAAAGGACTAATATTATATGCAGTAAAAACAATGAGTCAACAGTTTCTATGCCCTTGAGGTCAAAGCATTCAACAGTTTTGAAAGTAGACTGTTCTTTTTGTGCACAGAGCTTGTACTTGTATATCAATACAGAATGTGTAAAATCAAGATATAATTAAAAAAAACAACCCTTTATTTGGAGTTTCAGCTGGAGTGTTTTAAACTGAAGCTGAAAGTCCTATTGAAATATCTCATAACATAAACTAACTGATACAAATTTTGCCCAGATATGTTAAGTATAACATTGCAAAACACTTTTTTTTGGGTCAACAATACATTATCTATGTTAAGTTATCATTTGTACGATCTTGAGAGGCACTTGGCAATCACAATTCCCAGTAATGTTACTGAGAACTGTGAATATTAATGTGGCAACTAAATAACATGGAATGTTCTGGAGACATTTTGTAATGGTCTGAAAGATAAGAAAGACCTTTTACATGAAAATATGTTTTGAGAGACAATATAAAACAAGGAGTCTAACGAAGTTTCCGGGATTTTCTGTATACATGAGGCACTGACCACATCCTGGCCATCTCCAACCATCTAGCTGGGGCTAGCGCAAGAAATGCCTCCTGTTGATACAGATCCTTTCTTCAGTAAATCTCAAATCATTACGGAGGGTTATTATCTTCCTCATAAAGACAGTGAAACTGAAGCACAGGGAAGCGACAGCTCAAGGTCATTTAAAAGTCAGGAGAGTCTGGAAAAGAACCCGGATTTCTCAATCCTCGCCCAGCACTCTGCCCACTGGGCTTCATTGCCTCGCTGAGCGTCTGCTCCATACAGCCCCTTTGTGAAACAACATATCATTAAACAAATTTGAGATGTTTTCAATTCATCATATTGTTGTCTATAACAATTTTATTTTGTGGAAAACTAGACTTGCTTATTTAGATCAGGCTGCTGCTACATGATCAAGTGCAAGAGAATCCCAGGCCAGCTCCAGTCATCCTCGTAGACCAAATCCAGAGATAGGAAAGCAAACTGGACTATATCTAGGAAGGCTCCTACGTAGGAAGAAGTATCATTTTTCCTGCATTGATGGTAGCTGACAGTGTTTTGGATTAAAATGAGCGTTAGCGAGGAATAAATAGCATTCAGTACCCTGACAGTTAATTGAAATTAAACCTTAGACTCTGAATCCCAAGGAATTTCTTCTGGCATGCTGACAAAGTGCTAGACAAAGTTTTCTCAGTTTATGCTGACCACTTTGTTGTGTCACCTAAAATAACCGCAAATGAGTTCAGATATAACTTGTACAGTAGATTCCCAGGCCCAAGTGATTACTTACCCAGAATACGGAAGGGCACATCTGGCAGGCTGGCTGGTCAGCATCCCGACAGCTTTATTAAAGAAGTAAATGCAAGAGGCGTGGCTCAACCTGCTCTTTAAACCCTGTAACTTCTCATGCTTAAGAAACTCTTATCTTTCAGATACTTAAACCAAATATTTAAGCTGTAAACATATCTCAGGTGTTATGTCATACCACTCCAGCAAGATGAGGAAGCTTCTGAGTTATGCAGCAGTCACAAGGGCTCCAGGGCTCCACACGGTTCTTCGCAAGGGACAGAACTCACGGGGTTTTAATGCTGAAGACTCATTAGGGAACATCAGTTGAAACATATACATTTCCACTAAAAATTCAGTGACAAGTTGCTCTTATAAACTCAAACAAAATCTGACAGATTTGAGACAAGACAAAATGAAGAGAGTGACTTACAGAAATCCTCTGGGTATCTCCAGCTAATTACAAACCATATGGCATGTGGGGTCTGGTATCTTCGTTTCCATTGTAATTGATCCTCCATAGTCATCATTAAGAAAGGACACAATGATTTTGATGTCATGTAAAAAAAGTGATGAAACACATTTCCCATGTGAAACAGACACTAGAATCTCTTTCAGAAGTTGTGAGGGATTTTTGCAGCAACATCTCTTACTGCTTGATGAAAGCCAACATCTGAACGTAGTGCAGAAAGATTCACATGCGCTGCAGCCAAGTTAGGTGTGCTGTTCAACAACATACATGTATTTGTTCCTTTTCTGTGAGTCACACAGCACAAATATATTTAGCTATATTAAACATAAAGTTATTATTGGTCTATTTAATAATAATAGTAAGAAAAAACAAACACAGGGGCTCATTTCCTAGTGTGTTCTAAGAAGGGATCTTTATGTGACCTTTGCTTTGATCCCAGCAACAAACTTTGAAAACTTGCATAACTTTATGTACTCTAAGTATTATTGAAGCTGCTCCTTTGTCAAACAGGATATGACGAGTTTAAACTAGGGACAGAGATTCTTGTCCAGGAAAATACTGAAGAGCATCTTTAAAATTAAACATATCTCCATATTATCTTGTAAATCAAAGATTATATAAGCAGGTGACACTTCTAAAAGAATATAATAAAGATCCCCCCAAAAGCAAAGGCATATTCATATTAACTTAGAGGCATCAGACACCTTATTCTTTCAAAATTCTGCTAATACGAGATCTGACAAAACTGAAATTCCGTTCAGAGTTAGGTGGACTGTCAGAATAAAAATTTCAGACCAGTAGCATTTATAAATTCATAAAGGCAAATGTATTCTTCATGTTAAATAATATAGACAGAAAACAATAAAAGGCTTTTTGTGAAATAGTGAAGCAAACCATTGGGCTTTGGGCTGTTTTGTATACGGGTTTATCACACCACCGTTAGATCCGTCAGTAGGTCAATCCTTCGTTATATGTTGCAGTGTCTGTTTAGAATATCACTCATAACTATCACCTCAACAAATGTACACAGTACAGCATGATATTACTGATCTGCAACAGCATTACAAGCTCCAGGATTACGAACAGGAGAAGTTTCAAAGAGCATCAACTCTAATTCTGATTTTACTCCACAACAGAATCATCATCACGCTGCAGTATCAATACAGATGTAGCTATGGCCCAGAGGTTTATATTTTTTTGATTTATCAATTTGTTTCACAGTTCTACTGTTACTTTTCTCATGTACTAATACAGGCAGGAATGTTCTGAAGTAGTAAGAGCCCCCATGTTTAGCCAGAAGGCATTTTGAGAGAACATCACATACTCTCCTCTAATGATTCCATAAAGTTAAGTTTTTGTCTTATTTTCTCCTCCCTGGTAATTTTCTATTGTTGAGAGAAACAAGAGGGAAACTTTACACGGATTTTAATATATTTTCCCTCGTGAAACAAAGTAAGAAATAAGCATAGCATGCATAGTATGTCAGCTATGTTTTGTCAGTTAGTGTTGTCCGTGGAGAAGAGGCTGGCATACCAAATGGGATGGATATTCCCTCCCTCTTCCACAAAGACCCATGCCCTGTTCCAGGAGAGTCTTGGGACACCCGACTTGATCAGTAATTTACCCAAGGGCACAGAGAGGTCTGAAGCCTGCGCTGTTTGAGGGAAATGGTGAGAGAGGCTCCGCGAGGGGCCTCACTATGTCCAGCCGCAGAGCTGAGGATGGACCCAAATCCCCCGTCCCAGGAGCAGCAGTGGATGGATGCCTCTTTTCAAGCCAAGCTTGGAGCCATTCTGTTCCTGAATTGCAAGATTCTGGGGATGTTGGATGGAGAACAGGCCTGTCCCTGAATCCTAATATTGGACAAGCAGGCACAGAGGGACTTCAGGTAACTGGGTATGGTGGGTAATTTTTCTTACTGAGCTGAAGAAATGGGGCAAGATTTTAGATGGGATAATTTTCTTGTAGAATATATATAACCTGCCCAGATGAAATGTTTACCTACTCACAGCATTCTACATAGCTAGAATGGAATTATTCATTGTCCTTGACAGAAACCCAGTACTGTGGTTTTGGTGACACACTGAAAATTTATTTTGATCTTTCTTGTGTTTTCAGATAGATAGAAATATACTGTCTCCTTCTTGATCTTGGATTAGAGTCCACACTGAAAAAAGCCATTTTTTAACGTGATTAAGAATAAAAGTTTATGTGGAATTTTTGTAAATGCTGGTTATGGGCCTCCCATAATGAATCAGCTTTTTTCCTAGAAGTCTTGCTAAGTATTAATTAGGCAACTATCTTCTCTTGCAAATGCCATATTGAGTTTTTCAAGTAGAATAAAATATTGCTTTTTAAACAGGAATGGATGTTATCACTTCAAACGTGCTTATATATATTTCCTGTTCTTAGATAGAGCCTAGCAATAACAATACCACAATTACCAGAATGTATAATCTATAATGTAGTCCTGTGTAAATCAACACATAGCCGAACGAGTTGCACACATCCTGCAGGATACCACTGCCATTCTCAATTGTTTCCGGTTAACACTGTGCATCTGCAGGATGATTTCTGAGCCGTACTCAGAGTGACTCCTAACTCAGAACACTGGAAGTTGCCTCCTTCTAATATTTAATGGGATCTAAGTATAGATTCAGGTATAGATAGAGAGCTAAAGCATGTTTTGTTCATGATTGCCTAAATGGGAAACGAGAAAACCAGACTTAATAGGAAAAACAGTTTTGATGTTTTAAAAATACTTATGGGATTTAAAACAACAACTCAAAATCATTGCAAACATTGCAAGGGCAAATGTTCAGGATTTCAATTTGGTTCTTAAATTACTAAAATAATGCATACCTGGGTTTTGCATACAGTGGAGACTTAAATGTACGATCCTCAGATGCTCTGCCATTCCCTTTAGAATTAGAGCATCATTTCTTCTCTATTCAAAAATATCTGAAAAATTCACATTTTCAAAAGTAATTTTATGAAGTCAGAGAAAAAGCAAAGTCCAAACTAAAACAGAAATATGTTATTTTAATGGCAACACACATGGCAGCCATACACTCAGAACAATCTTACAGGAATACTCTGACCGAATGTCACTGTCATGATTCAGTTAGTCCAAAGCAACTAACTGGACTGACTGACTCAGAAATTAAATTTACTTGACCTGTTCAGGGACTTTGTACTTTTAGTTAGTTCTCAGATTCTGACTTTTCCAAACAGATGTTAAAACCAATACAAGGTTTTAAAATACTGCAAACCACTTTAAAATAGAATTTTAAAATATAATTTAAAAATATAATTTTAAAATATGATCCCTTAAAAAACAAACAGAGGTGACATTGTGTTATTTGACAACTTTTAGGATTGGACTCAATAAGCCTCTAACTCTCATTCTGCTTTAGAGCTGGGCAACAGACCGTCTTTCATGGGTATAAATAACTTCCACTGAGTCTCTTACAAGCCACCATAATTTTAGATGTTTTTTTTTTAAAATAACAATATAGCAATTTAGAGAAAATATATTACACAAAACCTGTTATTTTTCTCTTTCTGATACAGGTCTACCATACCAAAACCAGATTCTAGCAGGAAGTGACAATCAATGCCGTGCTTGTTTGAAAAGTATTTTAAATTATCCCTTTTTCTTGCTGCTTTTGGTACAAAATAATGTGATGCATAAATGACTCAAACTTACTCTGTCCATCGCAGAAGCTCAGATAACGTATTTATTGTGTTAGCACGCATACCTGCATTGCAGTCATTGAGGGGAGGGGTGCAAGAAGCAGCCATGGCCATGTGGCCAAGGGTGGCTGAAGAACAGAACACACGTGTGCCGAGAGGGATGACCAAGCCCCTCTGCACTTCAGCTCTTCTGGGACATGCAAGTCTGCTGTACAACAGTGTAGCCATTCAGATCTATGCAAAGAACTTCTTCCTGTAAGTTTTATTGTCTTTTCTGTACTGGGTGGTTAATTCATTTACTCATTTTACATTCCCTGTTACTTCCTTTTACTTTCTCTAGTCTGATCTTGTGTAGAAAGATGCTCAGAAACTTGATCACCTGTACTGAACACAGTTTGGGGTGGCTGCCTTTTTAACTGTAACTGAAGAAAAAACACTGCTATGTTTTGCCTGTATGTATGAATCCAGCTGCTCCCATACCAGGTTGCTCTGTAAGCACTTCAGACCCCTTTGGAATTAATAGCCAACTGTACATTACCATATGAGAGGGTAATGGGGAGCCTGGCTATCTCTGTCTGTAGAAAAAAAAAAATAAAATGAGGCTACGATGTGCCATAGCCATTCCTGTGGTACTGCTGAAGTGATCTAGACACACAGCTCCTGCTCTCCATGAGTGACACATCCCTGGGGCACAGCGTTTGCTCTGGTAACCCTGCCAGGACATACACAGCTCTCCTGGTCTTAGTCTCTAAGGATCCAGTTTTTCATTCTTCATCAGCCTGTCTACTTACCCCTGAGCTGTCTGTTCATTTTTGTACACGGCTTTGGACAGGCACAGGTGTGTGGGTGTTGCTCCCACCGAGAGAGCAGACAGATCCAGCTCTGCTTACACAAGGGATTTGAAAAAAAAACTTGCAAACCTGTGATGTCATTAGAAATGCAGATATTATGCTTATAAAATAATTATTAATTCTTTAATGATGCAGAGACTTTGGTTATCTATAAAAAATCCCAGATTTATCAAATTATATTTGCTTTATTTATTGCTAAATTTTTAGCTGTGGCACCACCTTGTGGACGTTGCTACATGGAATGAAAAGCTGACTAGGGGCAACAAAAGCAATGGAAACAGAGCAGGCATCTTGGAAAAACAACTATATTCACACACAATTGCTAAAGCAGAGTAAAATAACCACATTAAAAAACTGATTCCTAAAAATACACTTGTGAAATAAAATGCATAAGAAATGTTGTTATCAGTGTACCCAGTTGTCTTTGCAGTTTTTAGCAACTCTTCTGAGCATCAGCCAAGAAGAGTGGTAGCCTTCAAAACTATTTCTGCTCCTTCTTGATTTATTAACTAGCGGCATCTGAATCCCAGTTCTGTTGTTGCTGTGCCAACAGACATGACTTGTGCAAGTATCCCAAGCCATAAGACTTGCAAAATCAGAACCATAACACTGAACACATGGAGAAAACCTTAGGTCCTACTCCATAAATGTAAAGTCAACAGTGAGATTAATGTCTAAACTAAGCCACAAACAAAATAATCTCTCTCAGAGATGAACTGGTGGATCTTTTAAATGCTTGCTGAAAAACAAAACAAAACATAAATTTAAATTCCACTCTGTTGGCCATTAGATTCCCAGGACAGTGTTACACAGTTGAGATAACAGTGTGTTATGAGCACTTGTATCTGCAGTACAGGCAAACCAGTAAAGCCCAGAAGAGATGGAATTTGAAACAGAAGGAGATCCCCAAGCTGTGTGCAGCACATATCCATCCTGGGTGTGCCTAGCTTGGGAAACACAATATTAAACATTTGACTAATAGTGACCATACCCCAGTCCCTCCCCAAACTCTCCTTAGTAGTATATGAAAGTTCACCCACCGGAGCATTTTGATTTCCAGTTTAACTCTTTGACAAATACGTAACTACTAAAGCAAGGCATGGAAACTCTGCAGCCTTCACCTGAGAAAACCTCTTCTAAGTAGCCATCTCAGTTGATTTATTTTTCTTTGTTAGACAGTATTTCTTTTCAAATGAAGTTTGCACAAGTTTCTTTCTTCTCACCTCTTCTGGACTTTTGTGCATTCACAAACACTTCAGAATTAATCATCATAGTGATAGGAATAGCTGGCTGGAGTAGGATAGGAACGGGTCACAGGAATTTGTCTGCCAGCCTCAGAGGCTGCTCCACAACTGCCCACTGCCCTCATGCTGTTTCTAGCTGAAATGGAGTGTTACAGAAAACATCAGAGCTCACTAAATTGAACTAAATGAGTAAATACACGTAGTTAACAAACTTTTATGGTGATGCGTGCTTGACATCTAAGATAACTCTTAGAAGAAGTGGCCTAGCATGTGAGAAAACCAAATAACTCTGGGAAGAAACCAAGCATAGAAAATCTCAGATTAGCTAAAATTATATATTGAGCACCATCAGCCAGGGAGGCAAACTCATCTGCAATGGAGTTTGCGGATCTTACCCAGGAGCTGTGGCTTACTGGGTTTTGGTGACACGTTACTGACATGGGTTCCACAACCTACATCCTTCTCTATTCTCACAGTTATCTGTCTTCAGTTAAGGAGGGAAATAATCATCGCTGCCACGCACTGCTGCGTAGTCTTGGAAGAAGAAGGATGAGGAGTACAGCTAAGGCATTGGCAGGGCCTCTGAAGACTCTGTTAGCTTAAAATAATCCAACTTACAGGTATTGCACCAAGAAATAAACCTAGATGACAATGAAATTCAGAGACAAATTTACTGTTTGTTAAATAACCACTTTTTATAATAATGTTCATTGTCAGAGAAGCTACCAGCTGAAGAATGGAGACTGGAGCGGATTACAGGAGTGGAGTTAGAAGAGCTAAAGCAACCTCCGAGGTAGTCCATTCTGTCATAATGTCACCCTGAAACTGGTTATCAGGAAAGATGAAAGATCAGAATATAAATCAATATAGATTTTTAGAGAGTTAGTTTATTAAAGTGTAGTTATTTGCAATTAAATGTATTGTTCAGTATAACACTGGAAAACAATCTGTAGCTAACATAGCTAAACGCACAGAGAAATGGTTGGGCCAAAAGAACTTGGGAATTAATGAAAGAAAGTTCGAGCAGAGAATAACAACATCCTTTTTAAAACAAACACTTGCATAAATGAACTGAAATGGTCTGATGTCATACCTGTTTGCGTTCCTGGGCCATCTGGAACAGAATAGTCTGAACACAGGGGATGCTGTTACATACAATGATGTTAATTTCACATTAAGCTTTTTAACTTTCTTGTTTATGCAGAAATTCTGAACCATTTATCCTTCATTCTAGAGCAGCCACTACTGTTGGAACTACTTATTTCCTTTGGGAATAGCAGCACTGTACCTGTTTTATGAAAGAACATAAAGTAAAATGTTATTTTTTTCCTTTAACAACTGATAAGATTAAAATATCTTTTAAAACATGACAATGACAATACCATTTTTACAACAGAGATTTTTTAGAATCATATTTAGAAACTCAGTTTTATTTTCTTTATTCCTCAATAAACAAAATGTGGTTTATTCTTAATCTCAAAAAGATGAAGCAGTTTATGCTGGTAAAATTGTTTTCCTTTAGTATCTTCATTCAGTAAATATTATAGTTATTTTATTTTTTATGCTCAGTAATTCCCTAGTATAAATGCAGTGTTTGGAAGAAATATAGGGCTTCTAAATTCTTAGAGCTTGACTATGATGTTCAATTTAACTTAATTATTCATTTCTCAAAAAATAAGACATTTACTACCCCTTATTCCTACTGAGTGCAGAGATTCTCCTCCTCAGGCACCACCCATGTAATTCTGTTCCCCATTGCAACCAGCCGCACTAATGCAGCCTTATTAATGGTCTTGGATGTATTTGGATGGAAGTTTTAAACCATCAAATTGCAGCAGCATTTACAGTAAACCTGGGGTGAGTGACACAGAAAAGACCGTGCCAAGTCTATTCTTATATTGAATTCAGTTTATAAAAATATCTTATTTCCCATCTTCTTGAGCAGGTGAAAATGTTATTTTGTGTCCATCACATTCAGTTAATCTGCTTTTAGAAAAGAAGCTAACAAGCTGTGTGGTAAAAATAACCTTATATTTCCATAATGGTATTTCCTCCAGAGATTTGGAATGTTTTAATTATCTCTTTCCTGCAAGTCAGTGAAGTAGCACAGCACTAGGCTAAAATAATTTTCTTTAGGTTTCTGCAAGAACTGATTTCTTGCTGAATTAGCATATCAACTGCAAAACCAATTTCCACAGCATCAGTGACCTTACGTCACTTTACATATTACAGAAGCTAGACAGAAGCAATTTCAGAGGGCTAGAATGGTTTAAAATTATTCAGCATAAATCCTCTTACTAAACTGATACATGCAGGAGGCAGGAGACCCTGAAATTATGGTGCTAATCTGTATGGTTTAAAGTCATATTCTGGCATTTTTAAATGCCGTACCCACTGGCACAGAATCACAGAGGGTATCAACAGAAAATGGGATGGAACAGGAAGAGATCTGCTCAGGCTGGAAAAAATCCCAGGAGGGAAAGGAGGAGTGAGAAAGCAGGCAGCAGCACCCCGTGGTAAAACTATGGGGTACACAGCCTTTGTGCTGGGGAACAAAAGCGGTTCCTACTACAGGGAGAAGTGGAGAAGAGCACCAAACCCTACACACGAAAGTTTCAGGGGGTCCTTCAAGAAGAATATTGAGGTGACTTTCAGAAAGTTTGCAGAAAGAGATGGATAAACCCAGCCTCCTCTAGTCCAAATGCAGAATGTACTCGGTCTACAAAAAAACAAAGTGCACAGCCCTCTAGCTATCAAAAGACAAGGTCATATTATTAAGTTAATACTTTTTTTCAGCAAACAAAGGTTGCATAAGCCTCTATGCTTATTAGACATTATATTTAATTTCCTGGATTGCTGAGAAATGGGTGACTTGGAACTATGCCAGGCTTGGATAGATATAATAGGCTATAAATTTATAAAAGGAAAACAGTAGAAGTAGGAATTGCTGCTAGAAGTGTGAATTTAAAGTAATACTCTCCCTACCAAAAAACCCATCACTCACAGAGACTATTGCAATTCAGAGGAGATGTGCTGTAAAACCATTAAGTCAGGGAAAAGTGGTGGCAGAAGATGGCAACTTATGACTAAATATATTTGAACTTCATATGTTATTTATGCCTGAAGACTTAATTTTGTGGTTTCAGGACGGGTTCACCCATAGCAAAATTTGATGTCTTCCAATAACTATCCCAGGTGTTATTTATACATTTATGTCTTGGTCTGCCAGACCCAGGGTGACTCCATACATCGATAACAAAGAAACAGGTTACTTACTTATTGTTTCATTTGCTGAAGTGCAAAAAAATAAAATAAAATGCTTTATAACCTATTTATTTCCTAATTCATTGTGCAATGTTTCTCAATTTCTTGATTTTCCAGAGAGCGTTCCCTTTTCCTTAGAGGCAATACGAAAGACAAAGCGTTTTCAAAAGGAGGATCCGGGAATTCTCAACACCGCAAGTTAGTTCCTTGGCATTTTCATGACGAAAAACACAAGTAAATCTTCCTATTGCTACTCAGCTGATCTAAAAACTGCATTATCTTTCCCTTTCCATATAAATCTTGTGTCTATTAAAATATGAAACCTATTTTCAAATTTCCTCTTTGTTCTTATTCTGAAGGTGCGATAAGAATACTTACAAACTAAGTGCCACAAAATATGCAATGGAATTGTATACTTTGATTGTACTTTGCTCAAATTATTATATTCTCTACTCCTTGAGACATAGTATGTGGCTATTACTGATGTAATATGTCAAAATACATTGCAATTCGTTAATATCAGTACTAGTAAGGCAAGAAAGCACCTAACAAACCAACAAACAAATTCTGCATCATAAAGCACCACATATTCATTTCTAAAGTTTATGGTAACATTTTCCAGAGAGAAATTAAGCTAAAATAGGTGTTCAGATAGAGAGATCTGCAGTCCAGCTCAAGTGAGAGATCATTATGGGTATCCAGTGTCATTGATAGTAAGACCCAAATCACTTCTATATTTGTATTTTTAATTCAAATACCACCCTGATGAGACACTCAAAACACTTAGCAGCTCCCATTATGCCTTTTCTGGGCCTCAGCCATCTGGATGTATTTCTAGGGTCACAGCCTTTGCTTTCTTTAGGATTCCTCACAGTTGGATTCCAGCTAAAATCTCGACAAGACATAAGCAAACTGCTTCAAATACTCAAACAGCATCACTGAAGCTGGAAGCACCTCTGGAGACCATCCTGTCCAACCCCAGCTCAAAGCAGAATCACTCAGGGCAGGCTGCTCAGGAGCTTGCCCCTTTGGGTTTTGAGTATCTTCAAGGATGGCAACTCCACAACCTCTTTGGGCAACCATATGACAGATGCTCCAGTCTCTTAATCACCTTCATGGCCCTTTCCAGCACTCGCTCCAGTATGTCCACGTCCTTCTTGTTGCAGGGAGCCCAGAACCGGGCACAGTATTCCCACTGAAGTCTCACCAGTGCTGAGTAAAGGAGAACAATCACCTCCTTTGACCTGCTGGCAATGCTTTTCCTAATGCAGCCCAGGATGCTGCTGGCCCTCTCTTCCAGTATATACGTTTACAGATAGAAGAGAATTTTAAGGACACAATTAGTTTTATATTTCCAGGGCCTGCCATATATCAGGGAAATACAAACTATACTATTCTGCTAATACATGTTTTACGTTAGTACCAGGGATTGTATTTATGCTCATTACATGCTTTTCCTAAATAACTGGCCCATTAAAAACAGTTGTTTGGGATGACTATATACTGCCTTGTAAAAACATCTGTGCACAGATTTCTGAAGGTAACACTGAAAACCTTCAACTGTGCAAATCCGGGTATCTTTGCAGGAATGAAGACATCTCGGAAAAGTGCAGTTCTAAAGGATAGGAACTCTCAATTTCATCATGTTGTTAGTGTTGAGATCTAACGATAGCAGATTAATTACTATTATGTTTAACTCACAGATAACCTTTTGTGGCAGTAACATCCAGCTCATAAACTTCCAGAGTTTCCAAAAGCACTCCATACTGTTTCAGGAGCCAAAAATCCAGTTCTCCCTCATGTATTCCTGAGAACCTTCCACTTCCTCTGCAGCTGCCACAGTGCAACTGTGAACAATACACTTATGTATTGATAACCCACAAATTTGCTGCATAGAAAGTTCGACAGACTTTTCGGTGAGTCCTCAGGCAGCCTAAAGGAATGAGAGGTTCTATCAGACTTGTTTGTCTTGGCAAGGAAGAGAGCAACCTTGTTCCTGAAAAAAATCTACATTTAGTTCCCCAACTATAAACAATTTTCATCAGTTCTTCCATCTGCAGTATATGTCTTTGTTTGGCAAACAATTTGCTGTGTTTCTTGTTATACATGTCAAATTGTTTCTGTTTTGCATGAGCTACGATGACTTAAAGGACCAAAGTTGCATGTGGTGGAAAGAGTTTGTTCCCTCTGACTCCAGTGGTACTCTTACTGCCCGGGTTGGTCCGTGATTTCTTTGCATTTCTCATAGTCTGTGACTCCAGAAAACTAACAACCAGGCAAAGCAAAACTCCTTGCCATTAGTGACATACCAGCATCTCAGCCAATAACACAGTCTAGTTAATGTCCTTTTACGTTCTGGAATAGAGTCTAAAGCAGTATGCAAAATATTCTTCCCAAAATAAACAGAATCAAAGTTCTTTCCATCATTTTTCCTGCTAAAAAGGATGATAAAGCCACGCCAAAAGCCCTGGGAAAGCCTTTTGACTCTTCAGCTAACATGCTCAAAAGAAAATTGAGACTGGCAAAAAACCCCAATGTAATCAGGACGATGCTGGGATTCAGATTAACATTATGAAAAGCAAACACCTTCCATACCACTCCCAGCTCTCACATATCCGTGCTGAAGTGAGATGAAAATTCAGACGCTAGGAAGCAGAGCAGCTCTTCCCAAAACAACACTAGATTGGCCCAGGTGGCCACAACCTGCACAATTTTTCATAGACTGACTTTCAAAGTGCCTCATAGCTGCCTCTCGGTCTCAGAAATGTTGAATATCTTTCTCAGCTTTTTCCAATGCAGACCAGATGTTGTATTGTGATAATTCTCTCATGGGCCTTTTCCATTTTGACTCTCCATCAGCTAGGGATCCAAAGAGACATTACTTGAAAAACAGGAACCATAAAAGAGCCAGGAACTTATAAATTAAAACATAAACATTAATTTGTTTTCCAAGATACAGATGTCTTTTGTCAGTTCAAGCCTTGATCTCTCCACCAGTTAAAGGCAACAATTGTTCCGTGGAGGCATGCACTGGAAATTAGCCAACGGGTATTAACTTTTGGTTCTGATTGAACTGGGGAAAATTTGAAACAGAAACACAGAATTAAAGGCTGTGATAGCAATTAATGGCTGATGCCATTTTAAAACGTTCACAACATTAATACCAGAAAAAGTGCCTTACCATAAGGAACTATAGAATTATTCAGCCTTTTGGACTAGACTTGGAAGAGTCTCAAGTTTTCTTTGGTGATGGCAGGGGCCTTTTCTTCTCCTCACCTCGCTGATCTGCTTGTGCGCAAGGACCAGGATCTGTCTCTGGGGAAGCAGATCCTATGGTGGCAACCAATGCAAGCAGCAGTGGGGTTATGGCAATGTGGCACCACCACAGCTCTGGAGAAAGGGACAGGGCTGGAAAAGGCAGGGACACGAGGCAGAGACCGCACAGGTGCAGAGGAGTGGAACAGGCTGATACCACAGACATGAAAATGTAAGTAGTGAACTGTGGATTTTAAATAACTATTCTGGTAAAATACTACAGGAACATCAATATTGTTCTTTAATAGTTTCTACAGCACTGTATCCTTGCAGAAGTGAATTGCAAAGACAAAACACTGTCTGGTCAATAAAACATGAACTTTGGTCTGAAGGATTGGCTCTGGTGAGTTAATAAAGAGGCAGAACAAAAGCTCCCTTCCTTTTGATTAGAAAGAAGGATCTGCTCATAGCATAAGCCACCTAGTTGCAAAACTCCCCATAGCTGAAAATCAAACATAAAGTACTATGCTAAAATTGCACACCAAAGTTGGAATTGAAATGTCATTATAGAGACGCAGATTTAAGAGAACACTTTCATATAATATGAACACAAGTGCTCAGAATTCAACTGCACATATTTCATTTTATAGCAACATAACACATCAAGCCTTGTTTTCAAATGGCTACTGAAAATCTATGTTTTTAATGTTAAATCACTTGATATATCAGTATGTTTACATTTTGATATCAATAAAAATATGGAAAGACTTAAAATAATAGAAAGGCTAGAGGCAACCAAAGAAAACATTTACAAAAGTGTGCATAATAAAGAGACAAGGATGAAGACTTACTTTCTTTTCTAACATGACCTACACGTGCATGAATTTATCATCTTTAAAAAGTAATAATTCATAATTCACACCTCTTCATTCCCTTTCAAATCTATTTTATACACCTACACAGCTCTTCTGCCAGTGGATTACTGCAAGTTTACACTTAAACTTTGAGTTTCCACTCATGCTATATTGACAAAATCTGTTCGTGCAGCAAGAGATTTATATTACTCTGCAACTTCTAGCAATTAGCCCTCTGTTTATGATACACTGTAACTGAACCTTGTATCTTATATATTAGCAGGGGAATGTGTAAGAGGTTGTCCTTCGGTGTCTTGATGTCATCTGTTTTCTTCCTTTTTATTTTAGTAAATACAAACATTTATAATTTCTAATACAATTGAATATCAAAAGTATCACTGAATGCTTGCCCTTGCCTTATACTCCTCTGGAGACTTCTGTTTTTACCAACCTTCTGCCCAGAATAAGGAAATAGTCTGTCCTTCATACCAGGAGTTGTCCTTTCTCTGTACTACAACGAACTCACTTGATGGAGCAGGGATTTGGAGTAACCATTATTCCCTCCTGGACACCTCTGGAATAAATTATTGCTTTCCAACACTTACATATTCATTTTCTCTTCCTAGGCTACAGTTTCTTCTCTAGATTTCATACCATACTAATATCTGTCTGCACTCCTCTTGTTGAATTGTTCATGCTTCACTATTTAAGTGCAGGGAATTATAAGTAGCTGTTCCCCCTTCATAAGCTCTTCCCTGGATTGGTGAGCTGGCATCTGCTGTTCCCTGTCTCTTGAGGAAGAAACACCTTCCAGAGAAAGGAACCATGAAGCTCCTTTCATTGCTTCATTTCACATTAAGAAAGATTTTTACTTTTTTTAAATTTTTTTTTTTGTATTGTGCATGCTGGTTCCAGTAGAATTTACTTTCAGGTAAAAATTTTAGTCTTGTATATTGCTAAAGTCTTAATATTCTCCCCCTTAAGGAGCAGACTGAGGCCAAAACTGAGAATACGCATTTTTCTCAAAGGTTTTGCTTTGGCTCTGACAATTCCTTAAAGATGGCCTTTACCAAAAACATACAATTCTGTTTCAAAAGATGCTTTGGATTGCTATGAGAAACAAAAGGAGTCAGTCAGGAACTCCTAAGCATCCACAGGCTTTTTTGTGAATTTTTTAATAATATGCTGGTAATGTGCATTTATAGTTCTATCAGTTAATTTATTAAGAACTGTGATTTTTAAAAATCTATTTATGTTACGAATTAGCTGTATTTATGAAAATCCCAGGCTATTGAAGGATGAAAATATAAGTCTTTAGATTCAATATGCAGTAAACAGTTATTTTAAACTAAACTGTGAAGTGTCTGATGTACACTCACTTTTACAGGTAATTTTAAGTATTAAAATATATTGTACTGATACGTCTTTAAAGTGAAGATTGCATCTGGAGTCCTCTTGATATGTCTTTTGAAGAGTAGATTGGCTTTAAGCACATATCCATCTTCTGCTTAAAATTCACACAGATCTAACTTGCAAATTCAGTGCAGAGCAGCTCTTTTCTACAATCACCACTCAGAACTCCTACTGGGATAATTCTAAAACCTTAAAATAAAGATCATATTCTCATATTCATTACACTTGTTTCTCAAGAGGTTATGTTGCTCAAGACATTATTCTTTTTGCACTGAGTATAACTGCCAAATGCCAACCTAAGGAGTGAAAAATGGAGCTACAGATGTTCCAGCACGGAGGTACTTCTGCCAAACTTTCCCTAGATGTCGCTACACTTTCTGCCTACTTTATTATAGCCTTTATCATTAAACCAAAAACTACCATACAGCTTCCTAATTCCTTCATATAGAAGAAATAGAAAACTATCATATGGTAACCCAGTTTCTTCAGAGTGACAAAAAGATATTCTATGTATACAGTATTCTATATAATAGACTATATATAATGTATATAAAATAGATAGCAGAATATGTGTAATATATTCTACTATTGTCATACTGAAATTTTAAAATAGCCTTTATCGCAGGTTTGTTTTCACACTCTTATTACCTTCCTAACACTCCTCCTACCAAGGACTTTGCCTCATTGAGTCTGGAGTTGCTTGCCCTTTTCCACTACTTTGTGCAGAAACCAAGTATCTCGTCTATTCCTCTATTCCAAAGTTTCCAGATTCACTTTTCATGCATATTTTCCTATTCTTTCTGTCTTAATTTTTTCAAAGAATGTCCTTCTGCCCTTATATAATTTTGCCACCCAAAGACTCATTTATACCACAAAAATGCTACACCGAACTATTCTGGGAATTCAAGGCAGGATTCAGGCTTGTTAGTGTTTCAGCTTATTCAGATTTAAAACAGAGTTCTGGGGACAACATCCCTGTTTAGCACCTCTCTGCAATTTACCATTTCTTACCTGTGGAAACAGTTCTCAAAAAGCACATGCTGATTTCTACACACAAATGATGCTTCCATACTGTCCAGCAATATGAAGACTCTCTAGTTTATTGCAAAGTCTACCAAAATATGTTCAGATTTTTTAAGTATTTCAAATCTGTTGTGCTGAAGTAGTCATTGATTGGTTGTCCACAAGGTGGGGCTTCTTCAACGGAGATCTTTGTATCCAGATTTAAGATTCTGATGCAAGGGCTATGAATGGCACCACGGTTGACAGGAACATTTTCAGCCCATACTTTCAAATTCTGGCACAGGAAGAGTCCTCACCAAGGGAACCCCATTCCTCATTTCTTGTGTAAAAACAAGAATCTCTCAGAAAATCAAAACAGCAACAAGGGATTTTACCTTGTCCTTAGCTCTTGCACTGTGCTGGTGTACAGCTTACGAGCCAGAGGCAATATGCACCATTACGATAGTCCTGTGCCTTGCAGAGATCCTGTAAGGTCACCTACTTCTACACGAGCTTTTGTGGAAAAGTACGCAGTCCAAAGCACCAAATGAAGTGTATGTTGTTTTGAGACATTTCCTAAGTCAATATGTAGCCTAACATATGAATTTCTAAAGCAGTCTGCAAGTCCACTGTTAGGATGTTCCTCTTAAGATGATAACACCTCTAAAAAAAAGTTAGATAAAGTAGCTCCGCAGAATCTGTAATTTCTACAGACTTAACTGAAAGAGGGAAAAGTTTGCTGTTAGAAAACCTGACAGTAGACATGCACTTCAAAATAAATGAAAAGAAACATAGTTCATTCTTAGACACAAAAATCTTGAAACTTTTTTTTCAGAAAAATAGGAATACAGCTACAATACTGGTACAAATTTCTAGCCTGCTCTCCCTCCAAAGGGAGGGTGTACATACACGGACTACTCAAAAAGTAAAACTGAATCTCAAGAAGAGGAAAAACTTCTGGCCAGATGGTAAAGTTAATTTTCCAAAGACTAACTCCTCCCCAGTGCCAGAGGCAGTCACTCACAATCACCTAATATTTTTGTACAAAATCTTCAGGGGTTCCTCCTCACATTCCTTCTATTCAGTCGCCAGTAACTTGTCTTCTGCAATTCAGCTAGCTAAGCTGTCACAGACCAGAGTTTCAACAGGAACTGCAAAATAGTACCCTTCAGAATAATCATCCAGAGAAGCACAAAACAAGAAAATCTGAGTAGGCAGGAATTACACCGAGAAGGATAGGGAGTGACAGTGCACTACAAACTGAAGCTGATGTTGCATTATGAAAAAGGAAGGACACTAAGTTTGAGAAATGGCATTTTTGAACGTACTAAATAATATTATCTTTACTCAACACTGAGGTTTTAACTGGAGTACTCTGTCCGGCTTCAGATGCCACACTTACTGCAAAAGCGGACCAAAGAAGGAGTCTGCAGCACAGTGAAATGTATGGGAGATTTACCAGTCATGATCCGTAAGGAGAGACTGAAACAAAGCAGCATAACAGTCTTCCAATATCTAAAATCACTGCAACAACGCAGACAGGTCACATAATACAGAGTTTGACTTGCAGCAATCTTAGATATTAGGAAAAATCTAGAAATTGGAAGGGATTAGAGCACAGTACCTACAGATGTCATTCAGTATCCAGAAACAGTTTCAACAGTTTTCTGTCAAGGAATTACAAAGACATAGGTGACCCTGGACTGGCACAGAGTTCCACGTCAGAGGGCCACACTCCACAGGTTCTCATGAATCTGCCCATGAGTCATTTTATCATTCTGTTGTTGCAGAAGACCTATAGCTACCTACAGGAAGAAAACAGATTTTAGGCTATAGGAAAAATGGGGAAAACCAGAAAAACAGGCAGATTTAGGAGAAGGTGAACGAGAGGTGTTTTAAGTTGTGCAGTAGAAAGCATATTCAACTCGGACAAATTATAAATGTCCCAATTCTGTTTCAAAGAGGAATAAGTATTTCGGATACTACCTTAACTGTTGCAGTGAACTGAAAGCTTTGTGAGCAACAAGAAGTCTCCGAGATAAAAGTCAAATTCAGATAAAACAATATCATGTTCAGCTTCATACCCCTCATTATTTGACATAATTTTGGCTTCTAAACCTGCTACTCCAAATATCTATCTTTTTGCCACATCGTGGGCAGCATACCCCTGAACATGCAGTGAATGGGCCACTGGTGAACTCTGCACAGAGCTCACTCCTTGCAGATGCTGGAAATATTTACATACAGCAAAAAGTGAAGACCAACACTTCAATTAAAAATTTAAAACTAAGTTTTTTCAAATTAAACTAAATTAAAATTTGAAAAATTAGTAAAAACACACATTTCTGTGTATTGCATATCCACCACTTGTTGAATGCCAGCCCAGTACTCAAGTGTCCCAAAGCTTGTCAGGGGGATGTCTCAGCAAGTCACACTCCCGCTGAACACAACAGTTATCCTGCAGTACCTGCGATTCCTCAATACTCTGCTTTTGGGAACTTCACCACTCACTCTACTTATCCCATTTTTTTTTATGTACCGTCATGCTTTCTTACTGGCATTTTCTAAGGATATAAGGAAGAGTGAGAATTAAAATAACACAGCAGTAATGCATCTGTTTTAAATCACCCGAGAGAAACGAAACAATATAAACCAGTCTGGAACTTTTTGGGGTTATCTGTATATAATCTACTGCAACTAAAACCATTCCTAATCTGCCTTTCAAAGCCTTCAGTAAGCGAGATTCCCAGGTAATCATTTCCAGTGCTAAAATACTTTTGAAGTTTGAAATAATTTCCTAATGTCTATGTTAAATCTCCATCACCTCTTGCCCTTGATCCCCTGAACATGAAGAATGTATTCCTTCTCTCTGCAGATAAACTTTTTACATTTTTAAAAATCATTACCACTTTTCCCAACACATTCCTTCTCTTTAGACTAAACAACCCCAATTCTTTCAGCCTCTCCTCTTAGATCATGTTTTCTAGGTCTCTGATCACTCTTGAAGTTGAGACTGTGGTAATTCGTGGTACACTGAGAAAAAGGAAAATTGACTCCTACACAAAATTCACCATGAAGCTGGGTGACAGACGGTTTATTTGAAGAACTTACTTTTGTATGATGACTGTCTGCTTTGTTGCTTGTTTTTTTAATGCCAAAATACATGTCCTTTTTCTTCTTTGTGACATACAGTGTAGGTGCCCCGGTACATGGAGTAGGTAGGCATTACACTCCTTGCTGATAAAACATTTTGCATTTGGGTTACGACGAAAGGCACCTGACCTATGCCAAAAATGGAAAACATATCCTTACCAGGATGGTATCTTTGGGACAAATTAATGTAAGTGGTATTTGTGATACCAGGATAATTTAAGCAGAAGTTCAAGTAATTCTTAGGAATATGAGCAAAATGCTGCATCACAAAGTGCATTTCAGGGAAATACATCAGTTCCATAATTGCTTTCTAGTGCTGCAACCACTCTCTCTCAGAAAAAAATATACATCTGTAATATATACTGAGAAATGACTATGGTTCAGCTAAAATCAACACAACTAAAAATAATGACGTGCATTTTAGAAGACACTATGTTCTTTATAACCAGATAAATTAACTCAGTCGTTTCCATAATCAGATTCACATGTATAATACAAGAATGTCATTTACTTCCATTCTCCAGAGGTATACAAGGCCTTTTTTTTCCAGAAAAAGGTTTTAAAATTGTAATGTGTCTTATTCACCAACATTACCTGAGCAAACAGCGCTATCTCTGAACCTCTGGGTACCATGGCATGGAAAGATTGCACTCAGAAGTCAACCGGGCTTCTGTATATGAATTGAGAAAACAATCTTATCCAGAAGATAAGACATAATAAGAGATGATAAGCGCTGGGAAAATAAGCCTGATGGAAGAAAAGGAAGTGAAAAAACTTTTCCATGCTGAGGACACAAAAGGTCTTGCAAAAACTTTTGTTGAGCATGACACATTAAACACACTCAAAATGTTGTCCAACAACAACACAACCGTGGATCATGTAAAATGAAGGCATGAGAGGGTCTTTTATTTATAAATTAGGTGATTCATTATGTCAATTTTGCAGAGAAACTATGAACAAGACAGACTTTTCACATCCTCTGTGGTTTTTAGATTTTTAAGTCAAAAAGCAATCTCTTCGATTCTGAGAGTCTGTCATGTTGCAAAGTCAAATGTGAGCTGCTGCTTCCTTTTTGGTCTGAGTCCATCACAAAAATGAGATCTCTTCTGGCATTTGATAAGTCTCCACCTTTTAAACGGAGCTTGGGTTTGGAGCATCCTGTGCCTACTAACGGGAAAGATTTAACTGGGCTTAGCAGTTATTCCTTTTGGAGATCTCAGAGCATGTCCCAGCTGTGACCTGACTGCATGTCAGGATGAGACCAGNGACTCAAGGTAAATAAAGGCAACATCTGTACGGTGGGACCCCAGAGCATGTCCCAGCTGTGACCCGACTGCATGTCAGGATGAGACCAGAGACCCACATTGGCATGCTGGTTTCCAAAGAGAGGAAATCTTGGCACACCAGCCAGCGGGGAGGCACCCCATGCTCCCACAGGACCTCCACGCTGTTCAGGATCAGGACCGCGAGGCACACCACAGCCTGCAGTCTACCCCGAGCTACACCAACCACACAGCCTGGAGCTCCACAGGGAGAATCAACCACGAAACGACAGCTCCATAAGGAAGTCTTTCTAGTTCCTGGTAATCTCGTTCCCGCTGTTGCCACAGCACAACTGAAAACACCAGTGACAGAGCTGGAGTCTCACCACCCGGCTCTCGCAGCAGACAGCTCTGACGCTGCCTTAACCTTGAAATCACGACTGGGTGAGGCAGTGGTTTGCTGGATCCTCTCCAACGATTGCGTGCCCAATTCTCCTATTAAACCAAGTCAACACACTCATAGGATAAACACCCAAATGACCAAGTCACGTACAGCAGTGATTATTATTTATAGCAGCCCATTGCAAAGCCTCTCCATCACAAGCAACGCTCACAAGTCCTGAACCATTTTTATTCTCTTTCTTAGAAAAGCCTAAAAGCATGAACCCCATAAACGCCAGCAATAACTTTTCTATTGCTACTGATTTTACACCACATCTATTTAGGTTATTCACTGATAAGCAGCAAAACAAAATTCCTGAACAGTAATAAAATGAAATTTTCAAGAACGAACTCGCATGGATAACCAGCAAAAAGTCTGTTCCCAGACTGAGAGGTCCACCGCAGGACCTCTCAAGCGCTTAAGTGGAGGTTGTAAAGCTAAATACGTCACTGCGGACAACTAACCGGTTTGTAGATACTTTGACCTGAGACGGAAGTTCTTGTGCAAACCAGGACTGACACGGATCACCAGAGACCTTGGTGACAGACAGCTCCCACACTGAACCGCTTTACAGACCGTGCCTTCTGGCCATTCTAATCTGCACCAAATTTCCTTCACTTTAAAAAATACTGTAACAAAAAAAGGATTTTTAAGTATATTCCATGGTCTGAACCTGAAAGCCACGGAAGGAGTTTGAGGAACCATCCCAGATGACAAAGCTGGAAAGAACACTTAAGGGATCATCTTGTGAAGGAAAAAAAACGAGTGTCATCCCCCTCTGTGTGGGTCTGTGAAACAGGGGCATTCTCTCCCTTGAATTCTGCATTTATCTATACTTATATCCCAGCGTGAACATTTTTAAATTTTTAAAATATTTTTAAAAATAATTTAATTTTAAATTATTTTAAAATTACATTCTTATATATTTTTAAAAACTGTTAATGAAGAAAAAAAAGAGATATATGGTCTATCTTACCATCTGCTTATCACAATAAAAGGCAGAAGGCTGCCTTCAGACACACACAAGTGCCACAAAAGGTGCCTGTTGCTCCTTTTGCTCCACACTGGGGGTCCCTCGCCCTGCCCCTACACAAACCGAGCCCACTGCAGCCCTGCCAGCCACCAGCACCACAAAAACCCCCTTCTCCTCCCTGAGAAACAGCCCCCGCACGCCGGAGAGGGCTGTTGGCCCCACAACCCCCCCCCCAGCCGGGGGACAGCGCGGACGGCGGCAGCAGAGGGGCCGGACCCCGGTGCCACCGGAGCGGGGCGCCCCTTCCGCCCGGCCGCGCCGCCATGCCCGGAAGACAAACAAAAACAAAGCGCTGCTGGGGGCGGAGCAAAGCGGCACCCACCATTTTGCGGGCCTGCGGGGGGGGAAGCCCACCACTCCGCAGGCAGCGGCAGGCGGGCACTACCCCTCTATCCCCCCACCGCCATCCCGCTTCGCCTCGTCCCGCCGGGAGCGGGCCGGGCTGCCCCCGCCGCGGCGGAGCGGGGCCTTGCGGCTGGGGCTAACCTGGCTCGGCGGGGAGGAGTGAGGGGAGGAGCCAGGGCGGCCTGCGCGACAAAGCCCAGTGCGCAGGCAGCTGGTGACCAGGAAGCAGAATAGCGCCGGGCTGCCGCGGGGCGGGCGGACCCCACAGGAGCCCCGCTGCCCCACGCCGCCCCCCCGGGGGGTGGGAGGCCAGTCCTGCCGCCTCCCCCCCGGCTCGGGGGGTCGGGGAGGCTGTGGAGCGAAGCGGGCAGGCGGCAGGGCTGCTGTGTTAAGCCGCTTAGGGCCGGGGCTGGCATGAGCCTCCCCGGCGGGGCGGCTGCAGGCTGCGCGCTGCGGCGGGGAGGCTGAGGGCGCGGAGCCGCCGCCGGCGGGGGCTGGCGGCCTGTCCCTGAGGAAAAGGAAGGGCAGGAGGGGAAGCCCCGCTCCGTGAGGGGAGAAGATGGGGAACTGCCTCAAGTCCCCCACCTCGGATGACATCTCGCTGCTCCACGAGTCCCAGTCGGACAGAGCGAGCTACGGGGACGGGGCTGAGCCGGATCAGGAGCCGCCGCCGCCATATCAGGTAGGGGAGGGGCGGGGAGCGCCGCGGCGGAGAGCCCAGGCTGGAGGGGAACCGGGGGTGGCGGGGCCCGGGGGGACGCGGGTGAGGAGGGGAGCGCGGGGCCCCTCACCCTGAGGGCCGGGCCGGGGGCCGCCGCTCCCGCGCTGGGCGGCCGCCCGAACCTCTCCCTTTCCGCTCACGCGTACCGGGGGGAGCCGCTTTGTCTCTTCCAGCCTCGCGGCTGCCGGGAAGCGAGGCGCCGCTGGGGCCGGGGGGCGGCCGCGGGGTCCCGGCAGAGGAGGGGGACAGGCGCTGCCGCGGTGCCTCGTCCTTTGTTGCCGCCCGCGGTGACATCACCGCCGGGCGCTGCGCCGCGCGGGTGACGCTCCGGGACGGGGACCGCGGGCGCGTGCCCCGCGCGGGCTTTGTCCGGGCGCCCCGGCTCCGCTCCCGTGTTTTTAGCAGCGTCTGACCCCAGTAAGTAACTTCCCCAGCCCGGGAGATCCCGTTTCCCTCGGTTGTGTGGGGCACCGGCGGGGAAGCGTGTCCCCATTGTTCGTTTTTTTTTTTTTTTCCTGTCTCTGAGAGAATCTGTTAATTTACGTCTCGCTGACGAATCGGGGTGGGGAGGGGGAGAAGCAGGGCCGGGTGTTTCCTTTATCGCTCTGCTCCCGGCGGAGGACAGCGCTGGTGTGAGGGGTGCTGGCCGCAGAGCCCTTGGCCGGGGGGTGGCGGTGGAAAGGGGGGAGCTGGGCTCGGGGCTGCACTTGTCTGTTCCTCTGAGCTCCATCCCCGTGTACAGAAATGTACATCGCCCCAGCAGGCCCTCTGCAGTAAACGGCTGTGCAGCAGCTGCTTAAAAAACGAACCGTCAAAAAAGGAAAGGGAGGAAAAAAATACATATTTTCTTTCCAGTTGTATAACTGCACATTTTATTCAAGTTTTTAAAGTATTTTCCTACCTGAGATAATAGGATGTGTTCTGGAGAAATCTATAGAAGTGGTGGCTGAGACACGGATTCTGGAGGGTGGCTTGAGAGCTGTGTTCCCCAGGATGGGAGTCATTCAGTAGTTGCAGACCTTGATGTACAATTAACAAAATTGCAGGAAGTATTTAACCGGGCAGACCTGTAATCTATAAATGCTTTAACAAGTTCGAGAATTACAGCCCTGTTAGGAAGCCCCTTGGTGTTGAAGAGAAGCCCCGCAGGCAGCAGCTGATGTGGGGAAGCAGCGCTGGTGTTGCTCGGCAGCGTGTCGCTGTTTGTTTTGTTTGGGTGCAAAAGCTGAAGGTGAGAATAGATTTCCTGATGGGGGCATTTTTTTTGTGACTTCTAAACTATGTCTGCTGAAGTCCGATAAATAGAAAGTGCTTCGTGGCAGATTAAATTTTTTAAAGGTCATGTTGTTCTAAATTGGCTGTGTGGGGTAAGAATGCGTTGTATTTTTGTCAAATCAACATATAAAGTGTGACTGGTGCTATTTGTTGCATTTTCATCTGTGATCAAAGGAAGACCTGTGGAGTTTTCTTTTTCTCTTTGAAAACAACCTGTTAGCTCTTGGAAGAGTCATGAATCAAGTATATGCATTGTGCAGGCCTTCTCCTGTGGGTTTCAGTGTAGATGAGCAGCGTTCCTCCATTGCTGCTTTTCTTTTATATTTTTCCTTAATGAAGAACTGCTTGCTCCCAAGTGTGGATGGCTGACTGAGAAGACAGTAAAATAAATGAACTTACAGAGGTCAGTGATGGAGTAAGTGTATTCATAGCAAAGCTTCCCTCACTTGGATAAAGCTGTGTAGCGTCGGGTGATGTGCCCACAGGCGCTTGGCTGTCTTGAGCATTGCTGGCTGTCCTGAAAGCCCTTCCACTGATCCTGGCAATTCCTAAAGCTTCACCTTAAGGCAGCGTTTTGTGTCTTGCGTAGTCAAAATTCAAACCTACTCTTTCCTCAGGTTTTGAACTACAATGGTTTGTGATGGGAGGGAAAAAAAGGCTTACAGTATTGTGCAGCTTTTCATGCACTTGGAGGTCAAGGGGATTCATAATTTTGAAAAGTTTTGGGTTTAGAAGACAGGCTCTAAAGCTGAAGAATTCTTCATGCTCTGTTATCACTGTTGTGCTAGCGATAGGTTACTCACACTTTAACTTTCCAGTCACAGCTTGGATTCAGTGTTACAAATGGGAATTTAGGAGTTTCGTCCTTGTGTGTGATAATTATTTCGTTCACAGTATCTTCACCTGAATTAGAGTGTCTATGAAAACATGTAGACCTGAGGAAGGAGAGCAAGGAAGAGGATAAAATGAGTTTGAAAAATAGCTTGTGGCATCTAGCAGTGCGTGCAAGAAACTAGGAGATGAACAATTTAAAGTGTAACTACTGAAATTTCGTCTGTAAAACAAAATTTTAGAAGAGAATATTTTAGAAGAGAATAGAATCCGGTAGGTTTGCTTCTCTTGAGTTTGCAGCAATGATGTGTCAACTTCCTGAGTAGGTCTTGCAAGGAATGTAGACTAGGAGAAGGAAGCTTGTTGGGTGAAGATGTGCAGACTTCTGTGTCTCTTGTAACTAACTTTCATATTATGTTGACATTTAAAATACTTTTTCCTGTTCTGACAGGATTGTGCCATGGGCATCCACGTGGGAATCTTGTTAAGCCATAACTTTTATTTGGCTATTTATTTCTAAGTGCAAAATGAACCCCCAATAATAATTTCAGTATTGAATGTAAAATTTCTTTTATCCGTGAGTGCTATTGAACCAGCCTTGTGAAATTCCTGCCTCCAAAAGTGATATTGGAAATTGGATTGGTGGTATGGACACATGGAGTAACGGGGGATTACCTGCCTGCCCTCAGTTCCTGTGGCAGTACGTGTTATAAGCTACAGCAGAAAGGCTTCAGAGAGAGNAATTCCTGCCTCCAAAAGTGAGATTGGAAATTGGATTGGTGGTATGGACACATGGAGTAACAGGGGATTACTGTTAAGGTAGAGGCTCTGCATATACCTGCCTGCCCTCAGTTCCTGTGGCAGTATGTGTTATAAGCTACAGCAGAAAGGCTTCAGAGAGAGAGCGTCTTTTTAAACAAGTATCTGAGTTAATGAGAAAGTGGTTCATTAAAGCATCAGGCATTTTTCAGTGCATCAAGCTTAATGGCTAACATGGGAAATAATTAAAACATGCAAAAAAAAAAGTATGTTTGTGTGGCAGGGGGACAGGAAGCGATTTTAAGAGTGGACCAACATTTTCATAGACAGGCACTGATTTTGGATGTCTCCATTTTAGAACCCAGAAGTTAAAACTGTTTTTTTAAGTGCCAAGCACATGCAACTCCATTTTCAACCAGTGAATCTGTGATTAGGAAGGAGTTAGCTTTGGATTTGTTTTTTATCAAGCCCTCAAAATTGAATGTGCTTTCAAGTTTGTTTTCCTTTTCTGTGTATGCAGTCTTCACCATCTGTTGGCAATATGCCTTCTGCTGTTTCTCCATACAAGTTCACTGTTTTTTCCAGTTTCTCTTACTTCTAGTAGTTCCTCTTAAAGACTTTATTTCGCAGAACAGATGTGCCCCTTTTCTTAATCCTTGTCTCCTATTTCTGCACTTCAATGCTTCCTTAATAGATGTGGGAAATAATTTGCCAGTTTATTAAACTTTGGAATTTTACACAGGAAAGTACAGAATATGTCTCTTATCCCAAAGTTTCTAAAAAATACTGCTGTGGACAAAATACACTGCAGTCTCCTAAAAAAAAAGGTGAATACCACTCTGATAAATTAATAAGCTAAAAGTGTGAAGTAAGCACAAGTTCTCAAGCTCATAAAAGCACATTTGATGTGTTGATGTGGCAGATAGACTAATAAAATATTGTACCCCTCTACCAGAAGAGATCCATTTTTTTTTATTTTGAGGAATTAATTTAAAACCTTTTGACCTGGATACTCCTTTGATTAGGCTGTAGGTAGAAAATGAGACGAGAGATTACAAACATGAGTTTAACCCAGTGTTGTGCTCCCAAAAGCTGTTGAGGACAGCAGGTTTTGAAAGTGCAATTTAGGATGTCTCATGGCCTCTCTTAAACGGAGGTTGCTGCAATATCCTCCTTGGGCCTCCTCTGTTACCTGAGTGTCACCTGTACGTGTTGTTCCCTTGTCCCCATCTGTCTTGTCCTGTAATACTTTGTTCCCGCCATCCCCAGTTCAGGGAGGTGGCACAGCAGCCTGTGGTGCTGGTGCCCCAAGTCCCCGTAAGTCTCTCTCCAGGATCCTGTCATCCTGAGCACACCACAGTAGATACAGCCCTGGAGTGTTGCTCATACAAGATGCTGAAGAAGTCCTCACTTGGAACAGTCAGAAAATTTTCTATAAATAATCTACTGTATTTCTGTGTGAGACTTGCCCCTGTGGAGGGATGTTTAGGATGTATTTTTTTTTCCAATAGAGAAACAAAGCTTTTATTATGCTCTTGTCATGACTTAAATAATATATTGCATTGGTGTTCTGGTGCTGTCTTTTCAAAGGCATGGTAATTAATATAGTGAAAAACCGCAAACCGCATTAATTCTGATACAGGAATTGCGCCCATTTCTAGAAACATCCATACAAAATTCTCTTGGGCCATGAATGAGAGAATTTATCATCCATGATTCCGTGTATTGTACAAGAAGGAAGACTACAGCAGTATAATGTTATAATTTAACATGGAGTGGTTGTGCAAAGCTGCGACTGTTGGTGTATGTTGGAACGGCATAAGAGGAGGAAAGATGCAGTGGGAAAACATTGCATATGGAAGCTATCCATGAAAAAAAGCAAACCAACTTGTAAGTTTACTTTCATGTAAGAGAAAGGACTATATTTAAAAATTGCCTATGCAGGTCTTGCCCTTTTCTCTGCTTGTCCTCCACATCTCGGTGATGACGTGCATGAATTACAGTTGCCTTTGTGGATGTGAACTGAAATACTGCTCCAGTCCACAACTCCTCAGTCTGGTGGAAACTTCAAAGAGCTTCAAACAGGAGTGTCTCTTTGTTGGTGTGTTGCTGGCTGGTGCCTTCTGGCAGCGGTGCCCTAGGTGGAGATCAGCTTCAGGGAGGAGAGAAAATGATGGAGGAGCTGAGGTTGGTAGAGTAAGCCAGCGACGTTTTGTGTTTGCTTCTTTTCGAGAATATGGGAGCTGAAGCTACCTTCTGTAATTCATTCTCAGAAATGAAGAAATGCTGTTGTAGTGTTCTGGAATAATATCTCTAACTCTGAAAGATCAAGCACTAAGTGTTAAAGTCACTCCTGATAATAAGATCTGTATAAGGATGCACAGTTCATTTATCCAGCCAGTAATTAAATATATATATTGAGAACTTTGTTGTAATAGCATTCAAGATTATTTGGTTAGTGAACAATATGCTCTGATACTTCTTACTCCTTCCATGTCTGAAGAATTAAGCAAGTTGTCTAGAGAATTGTATTGCTGGTAAATGGTGCTAGATAGAAAGTTTCCTGAGGGTGCCGAGTCTAACTTCCTTTCTAGAGAACAGTTAAAGAAACCTGTGCACCTGTATTTCCTGTCTGAATGCATCCTGGTTTCAGCGTAGCCCACCAGGCTGGCTGGCTGGGACTGTCTTCCTTTTTGCTAGTGAAAAAAGCTGGGGGGGCCGGGGAGAAGAGAGGAAAGCAAACTTGAAGGATACCAGATGGTATCACAGAGTTGGATAACTTTAATGAATAGGTATTTTCAGGATTAACAGTTTTTAATGAATATTGGCTGGATATTGTAATTATCTGCCTGCTTAAAATAGATTTTTAACTCCATTTGGTTATAAATATGTTGGACATTGCTAGAGGAAATGGGAAGTGCATGCTGATGTTCGAGTTCTCTGTGTTGCTGTCTTTCTGTTAGGAAAATTAGGGCTGGTTTCTAGGCTCACAGTTGTTGAGTCAGTGATTGGGTAAAGACCTGTTCCTAACCATTCTGGACAGAAGATTTTTTTTCAAGAGGAATTTTGAAAAGAGAATATGTTTATAGCCAAATTTTGTGGAGTACTGCTTGCTCTTTACATGGGTTTCTGCAAGAAATGTCTTAAGTTGGATCAAGATGCTATATGAGGTCCGTCCCTGTCTTCCTGTGTCCCAGTTCATCACCTCAACAAAGAAGAGGAGCCCAGTTTAATTCACACTTCTGCAGACCCTGGTAATGGTTGTAGTCAAAGCGGCTGCAGAATGTAAGGTCAAGAAACTAAAAATAACGCCACTTGCTTGTGACAGACTTGTGTCTTCCGATCTTTGTGCTTGTTATTGCCTCTCCATAGACACCCAAAGAGAAACGTATTTATATTTTGAAGGGGTAATGGTCTGTGGAATAGAATAAAGCAAATCAGCTGTGACTTTTCTATGAGCTAATGAAACAGTTCCTAAGAGACCAAAGAATTACAAAATGAGCAGGTTTTTAGAGATGTCATGGCTGAGTTAGAATGAAACCTCTTCAGGGGAAAAAGCTGAAGAGTCACTGTTCTTGACTCTTAAAAAGCAAAGCGAGCTTCAGTCTTGATTTAGACCACAAGAAAAATTTGCCCTGACATTGTGAAGGTCTCCGAAGTTGAGATGTCTTGCTTACTGAAGGTAGGATGTGTTTTTGTAGAAGATGCTATCTTTCTTGTCATTCTGCCAGCCTCTTGGGGGGTAGCCACAGCAGCGACCTGTCCCAGCAGACCTAGAGTCGTATGTAGCTTCTCGCTGGGTAACTTAGCAAATTACTGAGTCTGTCCTTTAGTTTCTTCCCTGTAAAATAAGGAGTAATAAACTTTATCTTTAGTGCAGGCATGCTTAGTAATTTAACTCATGTTTGTAAAGTGTTCCGTGATAATTTGATTTTAATAAAATAATATTCCTCCATTATAAAACAACCCTCTGCAGCAATTTACAACAAACCTGCTGCTGTAGAGAGTGAGCTTTATGAAGAGATCTGTTTAAGGCAGTAGATAAGTCTCCTAAGATCTGTTTTGGAATCTGATAGTTCAGCGTTTATTTGGCAGCCCACGTTCCAGATGTTTGATTAGTAGGAGTAAAGAGGCTGTGGAGATGGTAATAAGAATTCTTGCCTAATCAGGATGATGAATTTTTGTTATGCTGGGAGATTGTGCATTCTTTCAGGCAAGCCAACCCAAACAAGCAATACTGTCCTCCCCAAAATCCAGGACCACCATGGGTTTCGGAAGTTCTTACGTTTCCCGTATGTACCACTGGTTCATTTCTGTGATGAGCAGCTGTTGCTGGCCTTACATCTGGACTTTGGTTTCTGAACCATGGAAAATAAACTAGTTTTATGTTTTGAAGAGATAATGATCTGTGGAATGGACTAAAGCAAATAAACTGTGACTTTCCTATGAACTAATGAAACAATTTTCCAAGAGACCAAACAGTTATAGAGAGTGGTTGTTTTATTTACCACTCCTCCGTAGGAATCTGCCAGCCGCTCTGTTTCTCATCAGTGAAGAAGAAAGTCAGAATGCTGGTGGCATAAAAGCTGCAGGGCCACAATCCACACGCGGTGACACAGACAAACAGCAGATGCGTGCAGCAACTGGAGAAGGAGATAAAAGAACCGTCTTTTCAACCGCAGTTGCGTCAGCCAAATCACAACCAGCTGGTTTGCTGCATCGGGCATTTCTGCTGATCCACCAGAATGCTTACGCACGCTCCCCGCTTCGCACACGTGCGCGCACGCATACCGTCGTATCAAAGGCTGGGCTGATTTTTGAGTGTTCTCATCCTGCCTGTTTTTAGCCACTGATTTAGTTTGGGGATGATGGTGCCCGGGGGAAGACTGAAACTGTGGGAGGAACGAGAGAAACTGTGACTCAGGAAATTTAGTTCCTCCCTTAGCCCTAGCATGCAGTGATGAATGTGCAGACTATTATCCCTGCAATACTGAAACCCGTTTCCCTTGTATTTTTTGGTCACAGGAGAGGCCTCTGTGTTGTCTTTTTCCCCACTCAGAGCAATTGATATTTCTAGAAGTGTAGTTCAGAAGCACCCCTTGTCTGTAGTTCACTGAACTCCAAGACCAAAGAGGGACAACCTCATCCTCAAAGCCAAATCTCAGCTGCCTGACAGTGCTGAGTTTTCTAGAGTTTAGGATTGTAGCTAGCCCACGTGCCATTAGAGTTTGGACTGCAAAGAGAGGTCCAAGGAGCATCAAGGAAACACCTGGTTTATACCTAATAAAATGTAATGAAGCTGCGTGAATATCCAGTGGTAAGCAAAAAATCACTTGGTCGGCGTTGGTTTGGACAAAAGCAAGGAATCTGCTCTCCTTCAGCCACGATTAAAGCCATTTAATTTACCAGATACTGCCGGTTTCTAATCTTTGTCATGGCAAAACTGCTATTAAATAAAAAATTGGACTAGAATGTAACCCAGAAATACATCTGTAATAGCTATATGTACTTGGACAGTAGTTCTGCAGGGGCTGTAAGGTTTCCCTATAGCCCTCATGGCTATTGCTCTGTACGGCTCTCCTGATGATTTGTATACAAGGTCTAGCCAGGAGGAAATGGAACAATATTTATCTGACTTTTATTTATTCCCAGAAGATACGTCTTGGTAGTGAGGGATGCAAATATCTTATGACTCAGTGTGTGAACGTTGCAGAATTGGATGAGGCTGGGTGCTCTTGCCCTTTCTGTTTCAGAGCTGTGGGAGACTTATCTAAGAGATCAAAGTGCATCAGAGTCCATTATTTCAGTAGCTATGGGACAGTATAATGCATGACTGCTCTGGGATGTTGCCTCTGTCTGACTTTTATTCATCATTGTAATTAAACCCAGATACAGAGTATGCTCTGTGCACTGAACGTTAATCACAGCATTTTATTAACATGGTTGTTGAAATCTGTATGTCAGATATAGTATAATTTTGCAGTATAGATTAAGACCAGTATTTATTTTGCCTGAATAAATTCATTTTCTTTAGATTTCAGAAAGAGTGATTGCTCTCAGGTTTTGAGCAAACAGGTGCAAGCATTGCTTGACTACAGATGTCTCCAACTGCTAAACTGGTTTGGTCTGTACTGTTGCTTAGCAGAAAGCAGTTAACTGCTGTATTCAGTGGAAACCATATAAAAGGCTTGGACCAGCAAACTCATGCTCTAAATTCAGATTTAATTAAGACACAAATTAAGATTTTTAACACCCATTGACTTCATTTTATGCTCTGTAGTAGTACTTCCTTAATCGCTGTTACCAGTTTCTGATGTTTTGGGTTTTCCCTTGGTGTTTTTCTGTTTAGGTATTATCATTTGGATTGCAGTTGCATCTATATATCTTCAATTTAGCTTGTGAAATATGACTCAGTCGCTGCTTTAGTGTCTGCTTCACGGAGTTCTGTAATGTTAAATCTAGGTATTTGGAGACCTTGAGGCAGTTGCAGATTGTTCTGTGGAGAGTGGCATCCTTAAAGGTATATTGCCCTTCTTGGAAGGAAACAAGGACACTTTCAAAATTCAAGCAAAAATACTTAATTCAAAATAACTCTTTCCTGGGTTGGTGCTTTTTCATTAGGTCTGAGGTCTCTCAGGCTCTATGGGCTGTTTTCACAGTGCTCCCAAGAGCTAATAAAATCCCACCTGTAGTCACTAAACAGAGAACACTGGTCCACACCTCTACTTGACAGTTCTTAGGGATCTGCAAATTGGAAATGTGTAAGAAGCACTGCATAGGTAGTATTCTTCTCAGGTCTATCCTGAGCCAAGAAAACTCCTCTGCCTGCCCTGGTAGAGGTGCATCTCTTTGGCTGATGACATCCATGTGAAGCTGCAGTGGTGGTGATGGCCAGGAGCCCTCCAGCAGCTGGAGGGAGTTAATGGTGGCCTTTGGCCCAAACCTGAGTAGGGTTCTCCGTTGCCCTCCCACCCCACCCTCCTTAATCTGTTGGAGTGTATTAATGTGATAAGTTGGCTGGAGCTCTGCTGGGTTGTATATAGTCCTTCCACCCAGTCATCTATAAGAACCAAAAATGAGCTGCAAGGAGGGATTTCTCATGATGTCTGGATCTAGGCAAACTCTGGGATTTGCAAGAATGTAAGTTGCACTTATTTTACTCTGTGGATAAATTACTGAAAGTAAGTTTACCAAAGAATGCCCATTCCTTTTGTAAATATGGTGGGTTTCTGGATTTTACAGTAGATTGAGTCAGGTATTCAGAGACACAAGGTTTAACAACCAATTAATTTTGTTTTTAAAAATTCTATAGGAAATAAAAAAATACTATCCGCACAAAATTTCATGCTCCAAGTAATATTTATTTTCCTCTATAAACTGTATTCTTGTTCAATGAGTAACCTGTTTTTTCCCACCGCCCAGAAGAAGCAACATGACCTAGATCTGGAGCTTCCTGGGGACAAGTTCACCCTATATATAGCTTCTCCTGCAGCGTCTTTCTGTAGCTGGCACCTACTCTGAGCTGATAAACTGAGGAGAGAAGAGCTATAGTTTTAGGCTGAGGTGGGAAAGAAGGGTGTTTCATCCTTCCTCTTTTTTTGGGGTCTAGTAAATATGTCTTGTGCACGTGCCACTCACTGAATTCCAGCGTGGTGAGGGCCAGACTTCCAGGCTCCCAGTTGCAACACACACAGCTTCTTATCTCTGTGGCTGAGTAACGACCAGTTATTTCTTGGAGAACCAGTGAATTGAACCACGCCTTCGTGCTGGCAGGCTTTACTGCAGGGGACTCTGAACGTGGTGTCCTGGGGTCAATGTGTTCTTCGTTCTGGTCGGGTCACGCAGATGGAGGTTCCTCCAAGCAGCGCTGCTGGCGCGGTGGTATTTTCATTGGGAGGCAGAAACGGGGAAACTGCTAGTAACGGCCACGTAACCGATGCTACCATGCAGGCTGTTGGTGTTGAGGGATCAGACAAATGTTTCCACCTCAGGGTAATGTGCCAAAGAGTGGAGAGGACTGTAGGCTGGGGGAAATTTGTCCATCCCTTTGACAGCAGAAGGCATTTTTTTTTCAATATAGGGGAGTTTATCTGAGTCAGTGTGTCAGGAACTTGAGCTGTTTGGGCTCCTGCAGCCTTTGTGGGGAGAGAGGGGTGCTTTCTGTGTCCCTAAAGAAAGTGCTGCCACCTGACACCACCATGTGCTCCTCTCCTGGGCCCTTCGGCCTTCACCACACTGGGGCGGGTGCCAGCGGAAGCCATCAGTGCCCCTGTGCTGGGGTGTGTGCACCTCTGGCACGTGGGGAAAGTGGCGTCAGCGTTCCTCTAACTGATTTGAGGCAGGATTCTGCTCCAGCGCTTACAAATAATGGCTTTGACA
This sequence comes from Syrrhaptes paradoxus, assembly GCA_013400615.1. Classification (NCBI taxonomy): domain Eukaryota; kingdom Metazoa; phylum Chordata; class Aves; order Pterocliformes; family Pteroclidae; genus Syrrhaptes; species Syrrhaptes paradoxus. The sequence goes on from VZTO01017791.1 coordinate 91,335, forward strand.
GACGCTGCTCGGGAGGGAACGCAGCCAGGGCCAAAGGAGAGGCTTGGGGGCTGTCTCCGTGTTCAGCGGACCACAAGCTGAAACTGGGTGTAAATGCAGCACACCTCGTGGTCTGTGTGTGCGCCCGTGTCTGGAGCATCTGCTGCTGCCCAAAGGGATTGCTTCGCTCTTCCCTCCTGTTTTCCCCTTGCAGCCCTGTGCTCCACGGTCTTTTCGTGGTGGCTTTGGTGCATATCTGATCCCTCGGTGAGTCAGCTCGTACCTTTCAGGTGCCTGAAATGGGTTCTCTAGCTCTTATTTTCCTCCTGTCAGCTTAGTGAACCGAACTGACTTCCTTGTGGAGATTGGCTTTATCTGTACTCTTTGCCATTTCTACATTGCATTTTACTTTGTGACACCTCTGGAAAGGTCTAGAGGTGTCAGGTATTAGAGTGTGCTATTACCACCAAGTATTATGGGAGTTTTGGCTTCTCATGTTGCAATTAAGGATGTACCAGGACTTAACCACATACCAGAGCACACACAGAATGAATGCCTTGTACTGGTTTGGGCAGTGAGTGCATTTGGGTACATGAAATCCAGTCTAAAGGTGCTATTTCTGACTTAAGTGGGACAGTGGTTTCAGTTGGAGGGATTTTGCTGCTTCAGGACAAATCTGTAATGTAGACAAAGCCTTAGTTCTGTTTAAGCCAGAAAGATCACATTTAAGAAAAAAAAAAACACAACCCAACGAAATGTAATAAAAGAATATAAATCTGTCTACCACAACCACTGTTAAAGATGCTTGGGCGCTCTGCTCACTATTTGAATTTTATTTTTTTATAAGACACTTCATTAATGTTACCTAACAGTTCATGAGTATATTTGGTGAGTACAGGAGCGGGTGAAGGCTTTCGCAGCCTGTTGGTGTTGTGCAGCAGGCTGTGGCATCCCTTGGGACGCAACCGACTACAGTAACATCATTCATCTGCGTTGTGGGGTGCTGCTCTGCCTCTTTCCTCACACAAGCCTTCCAGTTATGACTCTGTGGATGGTTTCCAAAGTCTGAACATAACTTGGCAAGCTTTGTCCCTGCTGTTAGGAGTTTGATTACCTTTGTGCATATGTATGTGAGGACTGCTAGAGTTTGTGGCTTTTAATAAAACAACCTCCCTGTTGTCTAAAACGTTTAGAATTAAGGAATTACATAAGTATGCAAGAGCAGAAGCGAAGCTGGCCACCTCAGTTTGGCTGTCCTTTTTCTAGTTTGGTGTCTCTCAGGAGAGGCTACTGGTTTCCTACTGGAGCCAGTCTTACTTAAAGCAAATTGAGGGACAAAATGCTGTTTCAAGAACTAAACTTGAGAAGAAAATCCTGCTTCTTTTTTATGTGTCTGCTTCTGCAGCATTACCCCCTCTTGTCATTGCTGCAGTAACTCTGTGCTCTTGCATAGCTTGAACCCTCTTGCTCAATGCCTTTCTGTTTAGTTTTCTGAATTCAGAACTAGTAACGCTGAACATGAGCAGTAAATACAATCTTTACAGTTTTTTGGATCTCATGAGCTAAGTCACATTTTGGCTTGGAGACCTAAAAAAAAAAAAAAGGCCAAAAGCCATGGGAGCCTGGGCTGCTGTGGCAGGGAGGGACACCCGTCCTTGTCAGTCCCTGGTGTGCAAACGGCCCCCACATTGTCGGGGCTGTGGGGCAACGCAAAGCTGTGGAAATAGTTTTCTGAATGAGACCGCTTGCTGCTGCTAACGTTTCCTTGGTTTATTTCAAAAAGTATGCTGGCCAGGTTTCAGTTCAAATACAGTAACGTGGTTCAGCTGGATGGAATATAA
>VZTO01017792.1:0-42201 GCA_013400615.1 Syrrhaptes paradoxus
AGACTCCATGTTCCTTTAATGTTTTCCTCCTAATAGATGTTGAAAGCGTTCTTCAGAGGCAGGGCACAAAACATTCAAATAGTGATACGAGCCAGCTGAAGAGAGTTGTCAGGGAGAGAGAACATTAGAAGAAGGATTGAATACAGATGGATTCCTCAAAAGTAATGTAACCTGTTATGATTGCTTTGAAATCCTATACCCTCTCCATCTACTTACGCTTACCGAAAGTTTACATTTGCATTGATGTATTAGAGGCAGAGCTAAAATTGAAGTAATCCCTGCTGTATACATGCTTAAGTGTGTAATTTTAGCTAAACACAACAGTTGTGACCAAACTCTTGCCTGCATCCTTCGTGGGAAGCCCCCAGCCATGGAGTGCTGCGGGAGAGCCCGTCCATCCCACCTCCTGCCGAGGGGCTGGGGACCACCCAGGGACCACCCAGCTGCTCGCTCCGGGTTCCTTCAGCCACCTCACATCCATACCTGACGAACTCTTCAGATGCTCTCTGCTGCTCTGCCTTTGTATCAGCAGATACACAGGAGGAATGGTTGATCTGGGCATTTATTCTGTAGATCATAGCACTTTGTTAATACGCTGCTAGAATAATCCGTGCTGCTTCCAGAGAGTCCTGGCAGAAGGTCCACTAGAAGTTGGTGCTATATTTTAATTGGGTTATCCAAAAAACATCCTTCTCTTTGCCCTCAGGGAAGGCCTGAGCTATCCATCATTCCTGCCTCAATTTAAGAGGTTGTATCAGCCTCCATCGCACAGCTGTCACATCGGATGTGGCAGGAGGCTTGCACTGCACAGCTCGCCTTTAATTTTCAGAACTGACCCTTCTGCAAGGGGAGGGCTGCTGAAGGGGGCAGTAAGGTTTTCACTTATTATACCTTGCTTCTTAGGGTCAACTTGCTCAAATTATTTGCAGCCTTAAATATTTGCCCTAGAAAGCTGTTCTGAAATCTGATGGAATATAGAAATAAGGTTGCTCCAGTGTACATCTGCAGTGACAGAAAGTTTGTGTGCTGGAAGACGTCCATGGTGACTCGCCATCTCAAGGTGCCTGTAAGCGTTCGTACCCAGCTGTCTCTGTGCTGCACCCAAGCACGGAGAAGCCTCACGAGGCTCCCTTTGCCTCAAACGGTCATGAAAAACCTCGGCTGACTCTGTTTTGAGTGTTCTTTGCACCACTCCGCAGCTATGCTGAGCTTTGTCACCTGGGGAGAAATAGCTGGGAGTTCTTGCTGCTTTGTGGCAAGGAAAACATGAGTTTTCTCTCCATGAGAACAGGAGGGTAATTTGTTTATAGCTGACCCTATAACGGACCTGAACCAATATGATTTTTCTTAGTGACCAGTGAACACCCATGACCTGATGTATTACGAGGGAAATTGCTGGTCCTGTGTCCAGGAGCAGAAGGGCACGGTGAGTAGGAGCTGTGTGCACGCTCTGCTGGCTGGAGGCTGTAGCCCTGTCAGATTCGGGCTTTAAAACACGTTGGTAACGCTCCCATCCCTGTACGCCAAGTACCGTATTGTACATAAATCATTCTGAAGACCTCTGCCTTAAATGGATTGTCTGCTGGTCCCAATTCACGCAGTGGCTATCCCGTGTTCGTACTCTGCACAAATATACAGAAACTGCCAACTTTTCCCTTTGCTGGTGTCTTCCTCGCCTCCTGTCCTTCCATCTGTGCGTTTCTCATGGGTTTCCTTGTCTTATCTGAATGTAAACTCATCAGGGCCGAGGCAGTTTGCTATTGTCCGTGGGACTTTGCCCACAGCAGTACAGCCAGAAAAGCTTTTCATGGCAGGACAGGGAAGCACAAGTTGCGTGATGTGTCCTCCTTGGAGGTGTTTGCTCAAGGTCCTGTACAAACCACATCAACTGGGTGCCGGTTACTGAGTTACTAAATAAAAGGTCGTGCTGATGAGCTTCGTGATCTGAATTAAAACAGGACTCTGCTTTTCAGAGCTGGTAACAGAGCTGGGAAACCCCAGGAATTTATCCACTTCAAGACATGGTACAAATGCTGTTCTTCATGCCAAGGGGTGGGCAGGGACAGTGGGGGATTACATGATGCTGTGTCCGTGTGAGTGTTTCAGCTTGTTCCTCTTTCTGAGAAATTGCAGGATGACCTGCAGCGGCACCAGGACGCCTGTGTGGCCTGGCTGTCCTGCGGTGTGGCAGGGCTGGAGGACATTGCCAGCGGTAGGATTTCTGTGCCGGTGGCAGAGTCGGCGTGAAGGAGCTCTTGCCCGCTTGGTTCACAGGCTGCCTCCCCGTTAATGCCGCTCTCCTCCTCAGCAAGGAACTCGCTTCGCAAGCTGGCTCGTGCAGGCGGTCTCGCTCCGTACATTTTGTTTAAGGGAAGGAGGTTGGCCTGCTCACTTGAAGAACCTGTCTGCAGGACCGGGCAGCCTCTGTAAATCCATGGCCAGGTTGTCCGTTGGAAAAGCCGGTGTGATGACATGGTCCTTCCTGGTGGAATTTGCAAGTGTTTGATGTACCCAAGTGTGACATTTGAGGTCAGCTTTAGGTACGGCATTGTGAGCAACAGCTGTTTCTTGCTTTGCTTTCCTCCCTTGGCAAACACGTTGGAGTAGAGAGGGGTGTAAAAGCGAGCGTAGAATGGGTGAGCCATGCAACGCGTCCCTCACAGCTGCAAGAGTGGAAAGAAGCCTGATTTGACTAAGAAAAATGCTGTCTCATTGTCTGGGATTGCTTTTAGATGTCCTGCCTTGCTCATAGAATGACAGCTAAGCAGTTAGCCAGTGGACATGATAAATCCTGATGGGAACTGGACTTGTCCCATATGCTCTTGTTCCCTCCCTCTCTTCACCTCTATCAGTATCACTGTCATTACTCCAGTAATTCCCTTTTGCTTCCAGTTATGAGTCAAATTGTTCGTGGGTCTATCAGTGCAACTTAATATAAGCACAGCTTATTATAGCCTGTCGCCGGTGCTGGAGCTCCAGGCAGAGCCCTTCTGCCCAGCGATGCAGAGTGTGGTCAAGGTTGTGTCCTTCTCGTTTGACATTCTCAATTTTTCTTTCAGGCATGGGTCATGGAGAGAGCCTGTTAACCCTTACTATGTCAACACGGGCTACGCTTTGGCACCAGCCACCAGTGCCAACGACAGCGAGCAGCAGAGCATGTCCAGTGATGCCGATACGATGTCGCTGACGGACAGCAGCGTGTAAGTAACTCTGGTCGGGTGGGACAATATCAGTGGGACAATAGCATGTGCTTCCTTGGGCGTGGTGCTGCTGTTGGGTTGGTTTGGGGGAGGCTTTGCCACAGCTGGTGTTGGGGGGGATGTCTGACTAAACCAAGGTCACAATCATTCTTGCTTTCTTTTCGAGCAGAATTGTTTTGTCACTGTGCAGGCTACTCAGCCTTGCCAGTCTTGGGAAAATTTACAACATTCACATGGTTTTGAGTGAAGTAAAATAAATGGTGCTTGGTCAGAGTTCCTGCAGTGTTTCTTGCCAGGTGCAAGAAACATTGGAAAATTTGGGTGGCTTTGTCTTAAGTCATTTGAGATGTAGTATTGTCTCAGTGTCAGGCAGAGCATTCTACTTACCAGGGTCCTTCTCCTGTTGGGGTTTTTTGCTGCCAAACTGTGCTCAGTGTGCGATTGCTCTTCAGTGGGATTGATGACTGACCACTTCTCGTTTGTGCCTGGTGACCACTGCACTTTAACGCAATCTGTACCAATATGCCCTTGCCAAATCTTTTTGCTTTTTCTAGTTCCTCCTCTCGTGACAGTGCCCTGCATCTCACCTGTGAGACACCTTCCTTAAAGATGGGCTGCAAAGGGAGGAAAAAGGGGTTACAAGATTTTTCTTGTGACTGCATTTCTGTGATGGAAAAAAAAAAAAACCAGATATTGGGGAAAATATTCAATGTTTGGTCTGGTTTTTAGTAGTGCAAATGCAAACGGTCTTTCTGTAGAGCAGAAACCCTTTGATTCTTCAAGCGAAAGATGACAGGTTTACCGAGCAGGGAGGGGGTTCTATTAACAGCAGTGCAGTAAACACAGAGTCCTCCAAGAGCCTCGTTTAGTGTCACTGTGAACGTCAGGAGCTCTCAGACCTTGCTGGAGAAACTTTGCAGCCCATGTTGCCGATGTTGTTAGCGGGTGCTGGCATCGCTCCCCGCCTGCCCTCAGTTCGTATGGTGAGCGGGGAATGTGCCGCATGGTACGGGGGCTTCTGTCTCTGCCACGGTGGCTCTCTGCGAGTCGGTAGCATCCTTGTCTCTGGCCCTGCGGAGGCTTGGAGCCCTTCAGGAGCAGTTATTGAATCCTCTCTGCTCACTGCCACCAGCTCCTCGCACCTTATCCGTGTCCTGGTGCAGAATGGAGGAGGGTCCCTTGGCCGAAGGGGCGCGGGAGGCAGGGGTGCTGCTGGGACAGAAGGCTGTAGAGGACCGCTGATGAAAGGCTCGGTGTGATACAAATCCAGCTGCTTTGCCACTTTCTTCTGTGATTCTTCATATTCATCAATTTATACAGAGGAGTCCTCTGAAGCTAGCAGGGGTCGTGTAACTTCTTGTTATCAGGAGAGGCAGATGTAAGAACTCTTCAAAATTAATTAGCTTTTAGCACTTCATTTTCCGCTGGTCCGGCAGGCTCGTGGGGTTGCACTGGTGGTTACACCTGCGATGGGTTGTGATCATTTATGCCAGAGTTCTTCACCCTCCTAATTTTTATTTCAGTAGCCATAATTTATGTCTTTCACAGGCAGAATAATTTCTGTTTGACCATCGTGTGCATTCTTTATTCTTTGCTCCTTTTTCCTTTAGGCATTTTATCCCTTCTGTGCCCAGCACAGGCTGCTTCTAGGACTTTAATTACCACTGATACGTGCGCTGCCTTCTGCTAATAACTAACCTCATCTCTGCTTCATTTTGAGTAAGTCTCAAAAATTATAAAGGTAAACCTGTGATCTTTCTCTCTGTGCATCTCAAACTGGATGCGTGCAGATTGATCCCCAAATTGGGATTCTGGACGTAGAGCCTTGACCTTCGGCTTACAAAGACGCTGTCTGCTTTCAGCACTTGCTCTTCATTACATCCTTTAAAACTCCAGTCCCGGGTTTTGTTCAGTTTTTACATGGCGTTGCTGAACCTGTCTGCCTCCTGAGTTTCAAAGGAATTTTTGCAGAATTGCTCAAGGCAGCAAAAATGAAGAACAACCGGACGCAAGTTAAAGAAGGGACTCCTGCTGCTTGACAAGACTTGCATGTCTCGGCGCTTTGAATTTAGGCCTCCTCTGAGGAAAATGGCAATAAAAGCCTCGCTTGCTGATGAGCAAGGTTCTTCCCTGTGTGTGCTGTTTACATACAGCAGCCCAGCTCAGTAATGAAGAAACCTGGCTTCTGCTCCGAGGCAGCGCCTCAGCCGGGTGTGATCCCGCGGGGGAAACCTCTGTGACCCCCTGTCAGAGGAGAAGGTGGCCGGACAATCAGGATGCAAATGTCGGCTAATTGAGGAGCGCTAATAGTAACCCAGGAAGGCGAGCGGGCGCACAGGGAGCGTGGCTGGGTGCAAGGCGCGCTCTTCCCGTGTTGGCCGAGCCAGGTCGGTGGAGAAGGCGAACGTGCTGTGCGATTGCTTGTGCCCTGAGGTATTGCAGTTGTCACCAGCTGCTGCCCAGGCTTTGATATTGTATATTGGTCGTGGCAAAGCGGGGTTTGGATGTGGCTGCACGCACAGCCCAGCTGTGCAAAGCCGCTGGCAAAGCCCTGGACGATGCTCTGGCCGCCTGGGCTGCGGAGCTGGGGCGAAGGGAGGCAGGCGCAGGCTTTTTGGGAGTGCCCAGCTTGCCCAAATGTTTTTAAAAGTCATTTCTGTGGTACCAGCTACAAGCACACTTGCCTAACAGACAAGCTTTCAACAGGATGTCTTTCCAAGCTCCAGTAAATATTATTGTAATGGGTTGAATTTATATAACGAGTGTGTTATCAGTCCCTGTTGTTCCATGAGTTTGCTTTTTGAGTGGCTTAAAAAACATTGCTCTTAAATGCCTCTGCTCCGCTGATTATTTTTCAGTCTTCCTGTGTCATACAAATTCCTCTGCCCTTGTAGGCAAAACAGCTCCAGTCCTCTCTGCTGAAACCTGTTTTTATAATCGGCGCGGCAGCTGTGTTGTTTTAGCTGGTTTATGCGGAGACGAGGTCCGGAGAGGACACGGTGTAAGCTCCGGTGAGCGCCAGCCCGGCCAGCGTGCCGAGGCTGCCAGTGGGGCTGGGTCCCTCACTGCCATGTGCGGTGCTGGGTCGGGGGCTCTGGGGCTCTGCCTCCCCCCCAGGCTGCTCGGGGGCTGCCCCGGGCTTGCCGCAGCGTTGACACGGCTGTCCTGAACGGCTCCTGCTGTCCCAGATACCCCCGCACACAGAGAGCATCTTCCCCGAGCCTCTGCGGGGGGGAGAGGAAATTGTCAGAACAGAGACACTGAAGAAAATTAAGGCAAATCTAGGTAGGGGGGCAACAGGCAGAAGATGAAATGCTTTAAATTGCCGTGTGATGTTCCAGTTCAGATGCAGAAATAAATACCTTAGGTCCATCTTTTTCTTCTCTTTGTTTCTGCAAGAGCTTACAATGGGTAAACAAGAGATAATGTCTCCTCTTTAGCCCAGTGCTGAGGTCCAACTAAACAATACTCCTTCCTCTGGGTCTTATCATGTGCCCTGGCTTATCTGGATTGGGAGATGAGCTTTGCCTTCCCCCGGGGGCTTGGGGAGCCCTTGGTGCCAGTGGACTTGTCCGGAGGGATGCTGGTTCTTCCCCAGTTCCAGTGGAACCTGCCCCAGAGTAAGGATGGACGTTCCCCGGAGCAAAGGGCTTTAGGACAGCGGTTACTCCTTCAAAAAACCTTGCGGATTAAATGTTATTCCTCAGATGAGTGGCCTTTGGCCAAAATGCCTGGCGATTTTCCCATCCTGCTTCTTTATGGGAGAAAGGTCTCTGGGTGACGGTGGTGCTTTGATAAGAGTAACTGGTAGAAAATACCAGTTTCGCTGGGGAATTGTTTCCTGTTCTTCCTGTGGCCAGTGATCCAGAATGACCTTGTGTTCTGCTATATTTAAATAAGATTAACAGCTTTTTAATTTAAAAGATCCCAAATGATGATTTCCAACTCGTTAGGCTTAATGGTTGGGTTTGGAGGCTGTCTGCAGAGGAGCAAAGACAGCCCTTGTTAGACGAGCCCGACTGCAGAGCCCCAGCAGAACCTCCCTGCTCACCAGTGGCTCTTGTGTGTTGGTTTGGAGAGGGGAGGAAGCCCCCACGTTTCCCCAGTAGCAAACCAGTTGCATTATCATTAAATAAACGAGAGAAATACTCTTGCTCCCTCCATTGCATTTCAGCACAGAGCTTTCTGGTGCTTCAGAAAATCACGTGATGAAAGAAGGAAAAACAGTTTGGGAAAGTTTTATTTTAAAAGTAGATGTGCTCTAAAAAAGTTTTGATTTTTTTTTTAATATATATTATTTCTCTATCTATTGAAAATATCTCAAAGCAAGCTACCTGACAAAAGGAAAACAAAAGTACGGTATTGGTTTTCCTTGCTTTCCCCCCATCTATTGAATAAGGTTTTGTTGGGATAAAATTAAAGTGCTTATCTTTGAATTTGCTTCCTCTGGTTGAGTTGGCACAGTACATTGAACGAAGGAATGTTCCAAGTTCAGAGGTGGCATTGGGGAATCTAGTTAAAATGACATCAAAGGCAGCACAGCGGGGCTGAACATGTGTTTGAAGCCGGATAGATTAGAGGCCATTATCAGCCTTTCGCTACTGTGCTGGGAACAAAAGTCGCTCTTTCCGCTGGGACTGCTGCTGGGGAGAATTAAAAAAAAAGAGAGAAAGAAAGAGAAATTGCACCTTCTAATATAATGCTGCTTTTCCTGCGAATGGCTGTACGGCTTTAGCGTGTGAGTTGTGTTCTGGCACCTGGCTCTTGTGCGGCGGTTAAACTGAAATGTTGTCTATCGATGCTGACCGCCAATGGCTAAAATAATCCCCCCCATTATTTTTTTTTCTGTAAAAATTGCCAGTTGTTTTGTTACTATCCAGTCTGGAAAAAGCCACGTCGTGCTGCCATGAAACTCTTTAACCGTTGTGTCTCTTAAGTTATTTTTTCAAATGGAGGTTTGTCATTAAAGAAAATGAAGCCACCTAATGAAAGCCTGTCGGTATAGCAACGCTCAGGGAAATTGCTCTGCTCCTGGAAGGTGTCACTGCCGGATGCAGCAGAGGTGATGCTCCCAGACCCGCTCCTCCTCCCGCATTACCTGCAGCCACTAGCCAGAGCTGTAATTAGCCTGGCTAATTTTCTCTCCTCTCATTTGTCTTCCTACTAAAACGCACTTGTCATTAAGCACGGGTTTTATTTTATTTTAATGGTGTTTAATTTTGAATGCCCGGGTTACTGCCTGAAATTGCATTCTTCTGATGTAATTTGGTGGCGATCCTGCCTGCGCCTGCGTTTCCAGCGTGCCGGCGGGGCTGCGGGCACGGCAGCGATGGGGAGGAGAGCTGGCGGTGACCATCCTCTCACGGGCTGGTGCTTGGATCTCAGGAGGTTTGCAGGCAAAACACCCCAGTGAATTATGTTTCCCTTGCCAAATGGCATCTCAGCTTTTAAAGTCTGCTGGTTAAACTGTCTGGCTTATGTTCTGGAGCAGCAGCTGTGCTCGGCACTCGGGGAGGGGTAGGTGCTAAGGACATTTGGCCGCTGCAAACATCTTGTCCTGGTGAGGTGCCCTGGGACCGGCTCGTTTGGGGGGACTGGCTCCTTTGCACAGCGTGGCATTGGAAGGAGACAGCGCGTGTGTGTGGAAGTTATTTGGTACTTGTGACAAACCAAACCCCTCCGTCCATTTCCACCCCTTTCCATGGCATGGCACAGCATGGCCTTCCCAAGCAGGTACTTGTACTGAAACAGAGAAATGCGTAAAATAAAAAAAGAAAACTCCAAATTGGCAAGCTGCAGGCTGGCATTTGTTTTTGTGTTCGTTGATTTGTCTCAGAATAGCAGGAGATGGGCCATGTCCTTATCTCGTCACTGGGCTCCACTCCACGCGTGTTCCCCTTGTCCCGGGTATCAGCGGCTGGGTGTGATGGTGAGAACAAGACTGCGGTTCCTTTCCTCACCTGAAGCCAGGCTCAGCCAGTGGTTCGTGTCCATTCGGGGTGCTCAGTGAAGCCCGGTGCCCCTGACCCCCGGCACAGGACCGATGTGTGCCCAGGCCCCGTCTCTGCAGAGGGCTGCCCACGGCTGGGCACAGCGGGTCTGCACCACTCCCCAGCTCCCGGCAGAGCCACGGGCCCAGCTCCCAGTCTGTCAGGACCGAGGATCATTGCCACCTCTGTCTCCCTCTGCTGGGTCCCCAGCTTTGTCAGCAAGGGCACAAACCTGAGTGGAGCTGCTTCATGTGGGTGTTGCTGCCGGTGGCATCCCTCCCGGAGCCCGTCCAGCCTCCTCTGGGGCCAGGCTGGGTTCTTCCGCACAGCAACTCCAGCATGAAACCTGTAACTTCAATTGGAGCTAGAGATCGTCTTAAGAGCAGTGGAGCCCACCCCTTTGCTTTGATAAGCCATTTGAGAAGTTGTCACGCTCTCTTAAAAATATATACCTTGTTCCTCGACCGAGTTCCCCTTGGTCCTCCTCCTCCTCCCCTCCTGGCCTGCCCTGTGGTTTGCTGTGTACGTTACAGGCTCTTTTATAGAAAGCAACCAACTATAAAAGGTACCAGGATGCCGTCCAAGCCCTTCTCCCTGCCCTCCGCCTTGGGCAGCGGCCGCAGGAGCCCTGCCTCACTCTGCTCCTGGCAGATGCCCTGTAAGTCCCCTGGCACCTGATGCCAGAGTGCAGTTGGTTTGGGGACCTGGACAAGCATCGTTCCCCGCACGGATTCCTCTTGCTCTGCTGCATTCGCCCTGGGTGTGCAAGGTCTTCCTCAAACGTGAAGGGGTTTCCTACCAGCCAGACTGCAGCGGTGAGGCTTGAATGAACATAATGTACCAGAGAAAGGCACTAAAGCAGGGCATGTTGTTGTTTTATTCCGGCAGAGATGGGATCCCACCCTACAGACTCCGCAAGCAGCATCGCAGAGAGATGCAAGAAAGTGCCAAAGCGAATGGACGTGTGCCACTACCTCACATTCCTGTAAGTAGCACTATCTCCTGCCCCAGAGGTAAATATGCAAAAAATGCCAGAGCTCTGGCGTAGGGGTTGCTCTGCTTGCTCGAGTTAACCCCCCCTTAGCACTGGGTTCATTTGGGGATGTTTTAAGGTAGAAATGCACCGTGCTGCGAAATGGTTTGGTAGGCTTCTGCCAAACTCAGCATCCAGGGCTGCCCAGAGCGTGTAATTTTTCATAACCACTCAGTCAGTAGCCAGTTGTTTCTCCCGGACAAGAATGGAAGCGCTGGCTGCATCTGCCTGCAAGAGGGTTACGTGCCCTCGGGTGGGCTGGAGGTGTTTGCGGAAGGTGTAGGAGGCCATGGGACACTGAGGCTGATGTAGCTTTCGGCCAAGGTCAGCTGGGGAGAAACGCGACTGTCCCGGGCGGTATTTCTGCACTGGGCAGCCCAAGGGAGCTGTAACCTGTTCTCAAGGACTCGGCAAAGCCTGCCTGGGGGTATGAGGCAGGAAAGCAAAGAAAGTGCAGGCGTAAGTATTTCATTTGTCTGGTGCTGTCTCCCCGGTTGCTCCAGGTAAGCAAACAGCTTTGGAAGATGAGTGTAACTGCTAGGGCTCTGCAGCACCATCTGCAGCTCTGCTGATTATTATTTTCCTTCTGTGAGAAGTCACAGGTGACATTTAATATCTAGCAGGGAATAAAGGTGCTTCTTTTCCCTTTGGACAGCTGGACTCCAGCACAAATTAAATAGAGAGAAAAAAAGCCTCCATCTGCTTTTTCCAGAAGTGCCTTCGAACTTGACGCAGCTGTTCTCATCCTGCCTGCTCAAAGCAGCACAATACCAGCAGAAATACACCCTTGTTTTAATCTGATTTAAAAGAAAAAAAACCACCACACACACAACAAAACCACCACTCTTTGTTTTGCCTTTTAAATTAGATTATTTTCCTTAGATTTAAGAGGGTCTCCTGTGCTTTGATCACTGGGTTGACAATAAAAGCCCTGGCTGCGGACGCTCGGTAGCCATCCTTGCTCAGTCACCTCCCTTTTCACACAGTTGCTTTCACAGTGTGGTCGCTGTTGAAAAGGCTGGCTGGGTGCCTTTTTATTTCCCTTGATGCCATTTTTACTGTAAGCATGGCTTTGTTAGAGCTGAAGTTTGAAAGCCTGGCCTTTATTTTTGTTGTTGTTGTTGTTGCTGTTCTCCAACAGTGGGAACTACCGAGTGAATATTCTCCAACTTCAAAGCTTGTCAGTGGCTTTACCTTTTGGATAAAAATAATAGTGGCTTTCTGTTGATCGTATGCACTGGCAGTGCCTCAATGAACTGCAGGTTATAAACTCAGAGTATGGAGCATTAAATATGTATAGTGAGCTCTGCTTTAATGAACTTCCATCTGCCAAACATTTCTTTTGTTGAACTGAATAAGTGTCATTCCAGCAGCAGTTCCTTGCAGGCTAATTAGTTTTACTTAGCATTAAATTTTATCGACCTTTTTGGAAACCAGTTAAAAAAGGAGGGGAAAAAACCCAAGGTTTAAATTGGCCACCTGCTGCTTATAAATTTTTATATTATCCTACTTATCTACACGGTCTTTTAGAATTACATATTCCTCCTAAACTACACACAAGTGCTTCACAAGGATTTTTCTGTGAAACATCCGCTGTTCCCATTAGATTCTGCACTGTAATTTTAAGTCCCAGGGAAAAAGGCATCTTGACGCATATTTATATGGGAGCAGAGGACTGAGAAGTCGAGTTAGTTCTAGTTTTTCTCCAGGGAATAAAAGTTTAGTTCAGACACTCTGGCACCTCCTGCCAGCCAATTACTGACACAGAATTGGCATCGACTTCAGAGAGGCGCTGCTCTGCCCTCGCTTATCAATCAGCCAAGAAAGGAGAAGGTAATTAGACAATATGTTTTGACAACACCAGAGTGAAATGTTATAAAGTTAAGTCTTTTAAAATCACCTCTAACCGCACGCTTATTGAATTCAACTTCCCCAATTAGCAAGGAGCCACGCAAATGTTTCCCCGAGTGTTGCTTTCCAAAGCCGGTGGTTAGGCTATCTCGCCGCCCGTAGCCGGAGCAGGCTCCGCCGGCCGCCTGGCCCTGGTGGGCAGCAGGCATTTGAATGTGGGGCGATGGCTGAATTGCAGGCTTTGAGTGAAGGTCTTTGTGGACTCCTATCTAACCAGTGTAGCCAGAGTCCGTGCTGATAGCGCTCGCAGAATGCACGGCATGTTTTCCTAGTGATAGCAGAGAACCTCCTACTTCCGAAAAGCCATTTCAGAAGTCCCTTTAGAGACCTTACGGGTCCCTTACAAATGAGTTATGGGGCTATTATGCAAAATTCTGAAAGAACTCGTATTGCTTTTAATAGCAGCACTTTTAGTTAGGTCCAGAAGCTATAAACCGTAGGGATTTTATATTCATAGGAGACTGCCTGCTAGTTTCAACAGCTGCGCTGCCTCCACAAGGCAAAGGCACGTGCTGGTTGTGCAGGATGCCCGGCCCTGCAGAGCAGATGGTGGTGCGTGGACGGCAGTGCTCTGTGCGCTCCACGCTTACAAACTGGCCGATGCTCGATCAGTTTGGAGAAGCTGTGTTTTGTGAAGCGGTGCTCTGCCTGGGAGTGCAGTGGGTGAAGGTTTCTTCAAGCAATGAGACCTTTGTTGTGTACCTCTCGCAGGAACCCGTTACACAGCGACCAAGTGCTGTTTTTCATGTGGTTTTCCATCTCTCTTGGATTCAAGCAGAGTCTTGGAGCACCAAGGAAGGAAGGAGCAGGCGAGTCGCCAGAGGAGGGTGAAAGCCCAGAGAATGCAGGGCTGTGCCTGTGCTGTTGCACTGCATTTACCCCAGCTCGGGCATCCATCGATACCCAGGAGATGATGGGAGATGCTCCTTTTTCCCAACAAATTCAGAAAAATCCAACCTCAAGCATTAAATTTGGGATTCCTTTTTTGTTAGTGTGTTTAACTGTGGAAAGAAGCCATTTGGTGATGTTCTTGCTGTAGCGTGTTCTTCAGGTGGGAGCTCTCCTGTCCTGCCCCACAATCCGCGAAGCTGCAGCTCTTTGCACTGTTCCCATGTGAGCAGAAAATCTAGAAGCAGCAGCAGAGTGGGTCCGGCTGACTGCCGAACCTCCCCAGAAGGGTGTCCTCGGTGCAGAGGTGGCTTCTGTGGTGTTCTTGGGTGGAACAGAAGAGTTGAGTGGCCACTCTGCGGTGGTGTCCAAGTGAGGAGTGTGCAGGAGGAGCCCTGGTCTGGTGCTGCCTGGATAACAACAGTGAACTGGGAACCTGCTCAGAATTCCCATCAGCCGGTTTATGTCTTTTTCCTCAAATGCCTTGCAGCAGCGGGACTCCTGGCTAATCCCTGAGTGCTGCTAGAGCGGATGCTGAAAGCCAGCTATCCCTGAGCTCTGCCACATGTGTTTCGAGTAGGGAAACACCGCTTATCCTTTAATAACATATGTCACAGTGGAATGCATTAGTAGTCTGGGAAACGTGGAGGTTCAAAAGTTCTTGGGTTCTCTAACCTGCCATCTTCATTTCATTTCCAAGACTGACTTGTGATCTAACATCAGCCACTCGGGTGTCATGGAGGCATCTATCGGTGTCCATGGGGTGAAGGGAGGTTTATTTCAGTTGCGCTGAACATGGATGGTCAGGGAGACCTTGCAGAGATGGCTTCACGGAGGGGACTGCATCCCGCACCCTCGGACAGGCTGCCGAGGACCTCTGCAAGCGGTTGTGCTGAGTGAAAGCCCCAAGGACGGGGCAATGGGGTTTGCAGATGCAGCGGTTTATCAAAGAAAGGAAAACTAGTTCATCCTAAAGATTCTTGGGTTCAATAATTTTCATTTCTGTCCTTGAGCTTCAGTCACCTCCAGACTTTGAGAGGCTGTGGATACACACGCTGAAGTCTTGTAAGAGACCAGAAACATCTTATCTCGAGTTCCATGGTTCCAGCAGTGACCCTGAATGTCTTCAGACCCTCCTTAGGGACAGAGCTGTGGTCCTGAGGCATTGCTGGGCCTGGGGGGAACCGCCGTATCCTAACAGGGCTGGAGCACACAGGTTAGCGAACGTCAGCCTCTGCACCCGCTGCTGCTGGGGCTCGGGAGAGACTTCAGTTTGGGATGCTGCATTGCGTCAAGGGCTCTGAAAATGAAGGGAAATTCTTTCCTGGTTCTGCTTTTCTATGGCAGCCACTGCGGTAGCTGCAGCAGGGAGACCCGCTACGGTAATGGCTGAGTGCTGAGCTGCTGCTCGTTAGGTTTCTAACGGAGCAGGGCTTGGTGCTGCCATTGTATAAACAATCGCAGGGACGGCTGGTGTGTCTGAGGTGGCAGGAGGGAGTGAACGTATCACCAGACGGGTTGTGACATGTCCGGCGGGAGAGAGGTTTCCCTCCTTGGGAATCGCTGTGCTGCCTCGTGAGATGATGGTGGTGGTGGTCACGGGTTTGGGGTTCTGGTGAAAGCAGTCTCCCTTAGGCAGAAGTGTTCCCCTGGGATAAGCGAGGGGAATGGGGAAACATCACTTGGATCCTAGGAGCTCCCCAGGGAGTGACAGAGCAGGGACCAGCTCTGCCACATCTTTCCCCATGATGGGGCACATCTGGGCCCATTTCTGTACCACACAAGGTCCAGGTGCTGGGTGAACTCTGCCACTTCGTCCCTTGTGCCTTTATTTCAAGACTAAACATTATTTTTGTTGATGAAGATCTTTCCCTGCAGCATGTCTTTTTAATACAGGCCATTGATTTGCAGGGCTGGAGGTGCTGGTGGCAGCAGAGACTTTGTCACTCCAGGACAGGAGCCACCTGGTAGCTCACCCGTGCTGTGCCCTCTCCAGCAGCCGCGCCCCGGGACGAAGGGGATGGTGGCTTGAGGCTGTTCCCAGCTCAGAGGGGTCAGTCCTGCCTGGGACAGCTTCAGGTGGGGCTCTCAGTCCCTCTGCTAGAGCAGGCGGTCCTGTTGCACGCAAAGCCACTCGTGTCCCCAGAGGTCCCCAGGGTCACTGCAGCCCAGCACCATCTGGTGTGGAAGGGAAGGCGAGGGGTGCAGTGAACGGAGATTTGCTGGTGGGGTTGGCTGGGTCTTGCTCTTGGTGAACAAAACGAGCAATGCTCTAACTGAGACCTCTGCAACCCAACTTGGGTGTCATAAAAGATGTCTTCAGCTTCTCAGAGCCTTCAGGAGGACACTTACTGCCTCTATTTTTCTTCCCCTGCCTTCTGCTCAGCTGCTGGCAAAGAGAGAAAACCAGTATGAGTTCCATGATTTTGTCAGGTTTTGAGGAAAAGCATTATTTTAGTCTTCTGCACTGATCTTTTGTCTGGTCTGGGATAAATTCAGGTGGTCTCTAATCTTCCTTTAAAGATTTCAAGCTCAGTGTCTGCTTCTGGTGCTGCATTTGTTCTTTGGCTGTGAATTATCTCGTGTCTTTACATTTAATTTTATCTCTGGTCCTACATAGTGTATATTTCTCTTGTGTTGGTATTGAAATATTTTAATGCAGGGTTTTACACCGTTGAATTTTCATATATTTTTCCTCCAAATTAAATTTTTATCTTACACTGTATCATTGGGGTTTTTTTCTGCTATTTTAACAAAATAATGCAGAAGGAGTAAGAACGAGGGGGAAGCCAGCAGCTGTCAGCCTCATACTTCACTACAAACTTCTTATCCCAGAGCTCAGGAATTTAGGGACAAGGTAACGCAGCATAAGGAACGAAGAATGCCCTTGAACTCTTGTAAATATTCATTTGTGCACCCAGAGGGAGCAGAAGAGCTCTATGTCGGTGCTCATAGGGTTGCTGTGTTGATACAGCAAGCTGGGGATCGTTGCAGAGCTCTGAAGAGCAGAGATGCAATCCTGCAGCATCCTTCCAGTAAGAGAGGATGCTTTGTGGGAACTGTGGCCTTTTGCGACTGGGCTGGGTTGTAGCAGAAGATGGAGGGAAGTGAGGTGTCTTGGAGGTGAGAGGATTTCTTCTTTCTGAAGCTATGGGCTGGATTCACAGGGATTGACCAGCATACCCCGATGTGCCTGGGGTAAGCTGAATAAGTGTGCACAAGAGTCCTGCTTTCTATCAAAGGGAAAACATCGCTACTGTAAGCATGGCTTGTGAGAGGTCTGTCTGTATGTCCTTTTCCACCCTTTCAGACCTGGATATTCCTCTTGACCATGTGCACATTGGGAGGAAAGCATGCACATCCATCCCAAAGAGGAGTTCGGTGCTGAAGGAGCTGGTTGGATTGTGGAATTCCAGCAGACCTTCCGTGGGGTGGTGTGAGGAGCTGATGCCAGCTGGGAGCTCGTGGTGGTGGCTCAGCCTCCAGCCCAGAGGTCCTGGGCTGCACCTCTGCACCTGCAAGCCTGTCCCCCCTGGCTCCCCACCAGAACACTGGCATTACCAGTTGTCGAAACCTCCCAAATAAATGTGTGATTTTTGTCCTGCATCTTTTGTTAACCCCCGGTGTGTTTTTTCCCTCCAGCGTACCTACCGAATGCCAAAGGATATCCACGTTGAACCAGAGAAGTTTGCTGCAGAGCTGATCAATCGTTTGGAGGAAGTACAAAAGGAACGTGAAGCAGAGGAGAAATTAGAGGAGCGCCTTAAACGCGTTCGAGCGGTGAGTAAACTCCTTCCCTCCTCTGCCAGCCTGGGAGTCTGTCTGCTTACTGCACACCACGGGGAGCTCTCAGCTGCTGTGGGAGCAGCCTGGGAGACATTTCCCTGCTCCAATATTCACGGTCATCACTTGCATGGGGGCTTCTGCAGGCTGCTGTTGCCCCAGGAGCTTCCACGGTGCCGTTCCCCCATCCACACAGGGCTCTGTGAGCCCCAGCACTCCCTGCCTGCTGCAAGATACCAGCTGAGCACAGCAGTGCCCACCTCTGTCACCAGACAGGGGCTTTCCAGCATCTTCTTTGGCACCCTCGCTCTCCTGTCTGTCACAGACTTTGTGGGCAGTCCCTTCCATGCGAGGATAGAGACTGTGACAGGGGTTCACCTTTCCCTGGGGGCTTCTGTGTGACCCATGTTTCCCCCACAAATGGTAACCGGCTGGCAGGTGATGTTGTGTGAGGGTTCTGCCCATTGCATCCCCAGAAAATTTGGGACTGATGGGGTGTAGCATCCAAACATCCAGCACGCTGGCTCCGCCTGGGTGGCTGGGGAAGCCCAGCCCGTGGCACTGTGCTGCGAGCCCTGGTACCGTACTGCTGGGACCCTTCAGAGCTCCAGGACATGGCAGATGAACCAAGGGAAGCGTCCAGGGCCTTTAGCACCCCAGCAAGCTCCAAAAGAGAGAGAATGAGGTGTTGGTCGTCTGGTATTGTCTGCATGAGACAGCAGTATTCACACCGTGTCTTTTCCTCTGAGATAACTGCATCTCCCAAGTCCCCACCTTGTGCTGGGGACACAGGAGAGCTTTCAGAGGATGTCACAGTGTTACTGAACATCACAAATGTCTGTCTAACTACAGCCCTGGGTGAAGAAATTGTGGGTCTCTGCAGTTAGCAGCAGCCGTGGCCCCGAGGCGACAGCTCTGTGCTCAGTAACCGCAGCTCTCCCTTAAAGCAAGAGCCGCTGGTGCCCGTCCAGTGCTCTGTGCTTTCTGGGGCCCCAGGGCAGACCTTTCAGCCCCGTTAGAGTATTTTTAAATCTTTACCAGTATTTTTAAATGTTCATCTTTGGACAGAAAAAGAGGTAGCAGTATTTGCTTTAAATCACATCTGTAATTCAAATGCGCAGGAGGCAGAGGGATCTGGAAGCTTCCCTCCAGCCCAAGCGTTGTCAGGCAAGCTCCTTGCACGTCTGCATCCAGCACCCAGCCCAAAAAGGCCAGCAAGGGGCTATTTTGTGATTAAATTCCTGTTCTTCTAGAATTGGTCCATTTTCCTCTCTGGTACCTATTGCTTTCTAGACAAAGCCGGTGTAACCAGCAGCATTTTGTGCTAACACAGCCCTAGAGCACTCCTCCTCCCCCCGTGGCTCCGCCGCAGCCCCCACCTGTACCAGACCACAGTATCCCAGCCCTCTGCCTCCTTCAAGAAGCTGCCAGTAGCAATACCATAAAATCAGCAAATACCTAGTGCCAGAGAATAAATTTAAGTCTCTTTAAACACATTTTTGTGTGACTTAATCTATTTTTAAGCCCAGGACTCCCACTAATGCTATATATTAAACCTCTTTGCTGTCTCCAGAATGTATTTCATTGACTGCCTGGCATCTGGCATTAACCATTCAGGAAAAACTCCGAGTAAGCAGTTGTAGCTTTTTTAGGTCAGCACTTAAGGTGCAGTTGCTGCTGGTATCAGCAGAGGAGGGCTTGGATCCCGATAGATCACAGGGCTTTTTTCTGTGACCTGAGCACCAGGACTACAGGGTAACCTCTTACCGAGTCTGCACGGCTCACTGAACAGCAGCACGGGGAAAACCACGAGCATAAATCACACCAGGCAGTTATCAGCTCAGCAGAGAAGCTGGAAATATTTTGCAAAAGCTCGGAATAAAGATTTTTTTTCTCCCCCATACTGAGCTTCCTGCAGGTTCCCTTTCAAAGCTATATCATGCAGGAACATCAAGAAGAAGCATCTGATTTAGAGCCAAACACCTTTTACTGAAAAGTCCGTAAGATTCCTGTTTTTCAGAAAAAAATCCCTCCAACCTCTGAATTCATCAATTATTCTGAGCAATGTGGGAGAGGATTAGAGGATACGTGTGTTCCCTTACTACTTTTTGAGCAACTTCAGCCACATATCTGTGCATGGAAGCTGCAGTATTGTATCACACAGATCAGTATTGTATCATACAGATCGCTCTGTCTTTGTCTGAACCGAGCAAATTGAAAATAAGCCAGGAAAAGCAAAGCCAGCGCTGAGATTCTTGCTATTAGAATATAAAACATTGCCTAACTAGAGAGGGAAATCATTCGCATGACGATGGAAAGCACAGTGGTGGTTAGATGAGCTGTTTTGCCCTACTGACCAGCAGCAGCCTGATGGGTGGGACTGGGGGAAGGCAGAGGGGGCGGTTTGCAGCAAGGTGTCACTTGCCCCATAGCCCATCAGTGCAGATCTCTGCCTCCTGATTCAAAGGGAAGGGCACCCCCGACCTTGCTGCAGAGTGAAAACAGCTCAGCAGGCAGTCAGCAGAGTTGAAGCCTGCATCTCTCGAAATGCCGCTGCCTTTGGGAGCGGATGGAAGAGGTTTCTGACAATATTATGTCAACAAAGCACCATCTAGTGGTTATGGCACCCAGGGCTTCCCCGCCTGGCGAGAGGCTGCGCACGCTGCCCAGCTTTGCCCGGCTTGCCACAGCGAGATTCTGAAATATGGTCCAGAGCTGACGCCAGCCCTGTGTCCAGGAGAGCCGAGCTCATGGAGGGTGCTGCTCCACGGAGCCGTGGGTTTCTGCGGTGTAAAGTGGCCAAGAGGTGACTCTGCTGTATCCAAAGTCCTGCGTCACAGTCCCAGCTTGGGCTGCCCTGGCCTCGTGCTGTATGTTGTTTTTTTCGGTGCAGACTAAGCACAGTGAAAAGGTTTAGAACTGGTGTCTGCAGCCTTGAGTCAAACCTTTGGCCTCTGCTGGGCTCAAAGAGAGGGGCAGCTTGGGATGGGCACCCCAATTCCTTCGTTAGCTGCTGGTTTCCCACTTTTGGGGCTTTCCTGCTCCCTGTGACGATGTGGGCAGTGCTGGGGGTGGGAAGCTGGCTGCCCCAGGGCTCGCCTGCCCACCACCAGCCCCAGCAGCGCTTGCTGCTGCCTGGGGACCTGCTCTGGGTCCAGACCTCCTGCTCAGGGACACGAAGAGCAGAGCCAAGGTGAACTGAGAGAGCACCAACGCATCTCTCTGCTTCCCTTAGCCCACCCTGATCTCAGTGCTGGAGCAAAGCAAAGTTCCAGGTCCCAGTTACTGGCAAAATGGGGTTCCAGGCAGCCAGAGGATTTCCCACATCCCAGGCTCCCACTTGGCTGGACCACCCCAGTTGTCACTGTCCTGCCACAGCCCTGCCAGAGCTCTGGGCTCCGAGCAGAAGGAACACGCTGCCGTTCGTCAGGGATCTGCACCAGCGTGTTTAAGAGTTTTCCAGAAAGTAGGTACCAGCCCTAAAAACCTCCCAGTCAACATCGTTGGCTTATCACAACCTGCTAATAAATGCTAACCCCGGTGGCAGGGCTTTAGTCAGCACACGCTTCGTCTTTTCTTGTCCCTGAGCTGGGTGCCCAGGGACGGCAGTTGGCAGGCTGCAGCGGTGTGGCTGCAGATGAAAGGTGCCTCTGAAGTTCTTCAAAGCGGTGTGTTCAAAAGTGGCACGTCCTCCCCAGACACGGGCATCGTGTCGCACCCCAGGCTCGCAGCACCCACGCCTTTGGTACTTGCAAAGCCTGGCGTTGTCCCTGCTTCAGGTTTGAACCCCCAGGTGTGACACTGGGAGGAAGTCTGCTGTTTGCTTTCGTGCTGTGTGGTTGGCAGCTGAGACTTTGAAGCTGGTTAGCGAGTGATGGATGATGACATCCAACAGGGAAAGCTGATGGGAGTCGGTGTTTTCTAGCAGAGGCATTTCTCTGGTAGGGCAGAGATTCCCCAGGCTCCAAATGATTTCTTTACTGTGCGAGAGGAGGAAGAGAGAGCAGGATTAAAGGACTCGCTGGAATCCTGCTTATGTAATTAAAAAAACAGGAATCCTGACTTCCAGTAAAGAAACTTCATAAATATCTGAGTTTATGTTGGAGAGTAAAATAGTTTGTCAGCATCAAAACTGTGGCCGTCAGCACGGAGGAGTTTTATTCTTCCTGGCAAGGACTTGTGTCGCTAACAGCGTGTCCCAGACCGTTGTGAACTACAAGAACAAGCAGTTAGTTCCAGCCTGTTGCTGTGTCTGCGTGAAGTGTTTCACTCCAGCTTTAGCATGCCCGGGAGAAATCAGTGTTTGATTTTCAAAACCGTTCATGCTGCTGTCAACCTTCAGTTGCTCCCTCCTGTTCCAAGCCCGCTGTTGGCTTTGTTGTGTGAAATAGTCATTCGGGTGAGAAAACCCCCTGCTCTCGCCCGACTCGAGAACTGTTTTGCCGCATATCCTGTAACTTTGGGCTTTGAAGCGGTGCTTTACTGAGGGCTCGTAGGAAGTCGCAGGTACGGTGCGGTAAGTTGTGTTTCCGCTGCTGGTTGTTACAGAACCACCTCCGAGGGACTTGGGGAGCTTTTTAGTAACGTTGTGCCAGCTCGTGCACCCGGTTGAGTTGTTGCGCTTATCAGAAAGCTGTAAACCCTGGCTGTGGTGTGTGGGCTCGGTCTCGTTGGGTAAAGCGTGGAGACCCTTGCTCATGGTGGCTCAGAAAGAGGGTACGGAGACCCGAGCAGCTCTGCTCTGTGGCAACAAGACTGCATGGGCTTGGGTTGAGCATGAGGAGATGTTCTGCAGGAGGGAGGTGCAGTCTGGGACAGGTCTCCAGAGGGGCAGTGGGTCTCTGTCTTGAAGGTTTTCAAGATCTGGCCGGACAAAGCCTGGCCTGACCCCTTCAAGGGCTGGCAGCGGTCCTGCTGCAAGTGGGAGGTGGGACTAGGGACCCCTTCCACCACCCTGCTGTCCTTCTCTGATTGTCCTATTGTTTCTTGCAGGAAGAAGAAGGTGAGGATGCAGATATCTCTTCTGGTCCCTCGGTCATTAGCCACAAGATGCCTTCCGCCCAAGCCTTTCATCACTTTGCTCCTCGTTACTCTGAGATGGGCTGCGCTGGGATGCAAATGAGAGATGCCCATGAAGAAAACCCAGAAAGCATCCTCGATGAACATGTACAGCGTGTGATGAAAACACCAGGCTGCCAGTCTCCAGGACCTGGCCGTCACTCTCCTAAGCCACGGTCCCCGGAAAGCGGCCACTTAGGAAAGCTGTCAGGGACACTGGGAACAATTCCTCCAGGGCACGGCAAGCACGCGACAAAATCAGGAATGAAACTGGATGCACCTAACTTATACCACCATAAACATGTCTACCACCACATCCATCACCACAGCGTGATGAAACCAAAAGAGCAGATCGAGGCCGAGGCCACGCAGCGAGTGCAGAACAGCTTTCCGTGGAATGTAGATTCACATAACTATGCAACAAAGTCACGAAACTACACTGAAAACTTGGGCATGGCACCTGTCCCCATGGACGCTTTAGGCTACAGGTGAGTCAAGGCAACACCCAACAGGAGTCCCAGAGCCACGGCTTCTCTAGGAATCTCTCCTATAAACAGGCTGTACCATGCGGGTGAAACAGGGAGGCTGAACCACGTTTTCCTGGGAAAGGCTATGCTGGGACGTGGTTTGGGGGCCTCCTGCTGCTCTTCCCCTTCAGAAATGGGGCGTAGCCCCTGTAAACCCTGTTTCATCTCTGTGACTGGTGCTGAAAGACACCATCTAACCAGATTTTTTAGTGGCCTTGCTTCTAAAGTAATTTTTCTGCTCCTTAAAGCAGCAGAGGCACTTAGAAATCGCAGGTGCTGGTCTGCTTCCCTGTGCGTCAGGAGATGTTATGTACAGGGCTGTGTCTCAGGGTCTGGGTAGTGAAAATCAGTCTCCTGAGGTGTTCATGAGAGGACAAAAAAGCCTTCCTTATTGCAAGGCCTAACCCACTCACCAGAAAAGCTCCTTTCCCTTCCTAAGGAAGCGATGGATGCTGCGGTGCTACGGCAGCATCCTGTCCTAAGGGGACATTCTCTGGGGCAGGGCGTGGAGGCAGCTGCTCTCCAGGGACAGAGGAGCACTTACACCTGCCCCGGTTCAATGGTGAGAGGGTTGTTGCTTCAACAGAGCATGAGCACGGCCATGCTGTGTCAGCCCAAAGCCCCGTCTAGACACAGGGCTTCTCTCTATCAGCACATATTTAAGAGGGTTAGAAGAGGGCACATTCAGAGCTGTCCTTCCTCTGGCACAAACTCCCAGTTCCTGACAGTCCCTGGGTTAGGAACTTCACATGACAAAACGGTGGTGTTGGGCAGCCAGCAGGCTCTTGCGGTGGCTTATGTGGCTCCTTGCTGAACCCAACTGGGCTGCCCCCTTACCCCCCCATGGCAGTGTCTTCAGGGTGATTACAACCTGCAGAAGAGGCTTTTTTTTGTTTGCAACCTGCTACTGGAGAATTGCATTTGATACCTACTAGTCCTTGTGTGGGGAGAACCAGAGAAGTTGTCAGTTTGCCCGCCTTTGTAGATCTTCAGCAACCCCTCTGCAGGTTTTTTGCCCAAAAAATCAGCAAAGCTGTCTGAGGGGCTGTTACTCCTCTGGGGTGTCAGATTATTTTTCCTCTGTGTGTTGGTGAGCAGGCAGAGGCAGGGGACATCCTGTGGAGTAAAGCGGGTGGGTGATGAGCACAGGGGGGGTCCCAGGAAGATCCGTCTGACTGTGGGGATGCTGCAGTGGTCCTGCTTCCCAGGGCGTGAGAGCCTGCAGAAGGCAGTGCACCCTGCCAGGGTGAGGTCTTCCTCACGCCTTGGTTCATGTTGGGGTAGGGAGTGAGTGTTGGGGATGGCACATCAGCAGTGCAGGGTGTCGGGGAGCTGGGCAGTGGTGGGAAGGGCTCAGGTTTTGAGCAGTGTGGAGAGGCAGCCGATGGATTGCAGCACCAGGACGAACCTCCTGCTCTGGGCAAACAGATGAGGGTTGAACACGTGTGGCAGGAGATCCGCTGGGCTTTTTGGCACGTTGCTGTGCCTCATTTGTCCAGAGGAGATGCTCCCTTTCCCCGCAGATGGCTGGATGGAGAAGCCTGGTCCAGCTGGTCCAGCTCTTAGCCTCAGCTTGCGGCATGGTTGGTTCGGGCTGCGGTAGAGCCAGGGGCTGCAGAAGGCACCACGGCTGCACTGCGGCAGCACCAGACCCCAGCAGGGCTGGATGTGTCTGGAGGTGGACACGTCCATCCTCTGCCGCGGTCTGCGCTGGCTTGGCTCAGGCAAAGCGCTAATGTCTCAAGCTTTGTTCTTGCAGTGGGAAAGCAAGTCTGCTCTCCAAAAGAAATGTTAAGAAGACCGATTCAGGGAAAAGTGATGGTGCCAACTATGAGATGCCAGGATCTCCTGAAGATGTGGAGAGAAACCAGAAGATCCTTCAGTGGATCATAGAAGGAGAGAAGGAGATCAGCAGGCATAAGAAAACAAACCATGGGTAAGGGCTGGCAGAGCTAGGGGCCTTCGCGCTGTTGTATTTATTGCGTCCCCTGCACGAGCCTGCCCAGCAGGCTGCCTTGGTGCTGGGGACCTTGGGAAGACAAGATCCACCAGGCACGAGGGTTTAGGCCCTTTGGAGACTGAGGGTTGCTCAGAAGCTGTAAGGGCTGTTTTTTCTGGAGGATGACTGGCTGGGGTGGGGAGTTTGCAGCCCCAGGGGCGTCTCACAGATTGGGGTTCCGAGATGGATAACGCAGCACACAGTAAGCAGTGTTTTTCCTCTAAGCATTTGCTGTGTATAAATGCCTGGTACTCCTGCGAGGCGCTGATAGAAACGCAGGACCTGCTGCACTGGAGCCGTGGGTCCTGAGTGAGCAGTTCAGCACGGCTCAGGGCTGCGCAGCGTTCCAGAGAGCATCCTCTGGGACGGCCTCGCCCGCCTAGAGTGGAGCCATGGACGTGGCTGTCTGGAGAATCCCTCTGGAGTCAAGCAGAGCTCCTGCGGGCACAGATCCTTAATCGCAGCCTGGTCAGTCTCCAGCAAAAAGCAATGCTTGCAGGGTGTTGATGAGAGGGATCTGGGGTCTTGTCCCCGCTGGTGTGGCTGGTGGTTTCTTCTTTATCGCCGGTAGAGGCCAGGGCTGGTGGCACTGCAGGGACCCAGAGCCACGGGCAGGCCAGGCCACCATGAAGGCAGGCAGCAGGTTCTGCCGCCAGAGCTGGGAAGGACAAGCACATCGCTGCAACGTCCCCTTCCCAGAGATGCTGACCAGCAGCTCACAGAGAGGCTCCCAGCCTGGGAAGGTCGGCAGCACTGGGGAGGGCTTCTTCTGGGGGAAGGTCACCCATGGTGGAGCTGCCGTTTGCTGGGTTTATTTTTGTGTGTTGTGGACTTGATGAGAG
This sequence comes from Syrrhaptes paradoxus, assembly GCA_013400615.1. NCBI lineage: Eukaryota > Metazoa > Chordata > Aves > Pterocliformes > Pteroclidae > Syrrhaptes > Syrrhaptes paradoxus. Next base: position 25,232 of record VZTO01017792.1, read on the forward strand.
CCCTTCAGCTGCTCNCAGCACTGGGGAGGGCATCTTCTGGGGGAAGGTCACACATGGTGGAATTGATGAGAGCCCTTCAGCTGCTCTGTGGGCTTTGTGGCAGGGTTGGGTTGCTCACCCTGATGTCTCAGGACTTGCTGTCCTGAAATCTTCTCCAGAGGTGGATGGTGCTCCCCTGGCCCTCAGAAGCGATGCCGTAAGGAGCTGCCCCGTGGTGCCCGTGTCCAGCCACAGGAGCAGTGGGTCCATCCAGGAGTGACCCTGTGCCTGTGTCTCGGCCGTCCGTGTAAAACCTCTGTGTTTGTGTGTAGCTCTTCAGGTGCCAAGAAGCAGCTGTCCCATGATATGGTCCGACCCCTCTCCATTGAGCGACCTGTGGCAGTGCATCCGTGGGTCAGTGCCCAGCTCCGGAACGTCGTCCAGCCTTCTCACCCCTTCATCCAAGATCCTACCATGCCGCCCAATCCAGCCCCCAACCCTCTCACCCAGCTGGAAGAAGCTCGCAGGAGGTTGGAGGAAGAGGAAAAAAGGGCTGGAAAACTCCCCCTTAAACAAAGGTACAGCGATAGAGTCTGGTTGTGCGTGGGAGGGAAGGGGGAGATGGCTCTGAAGGTGGGAGGAGAGGGAGATGTCCCCTACCCTCTGCTCCCAGCACCGGCTGGATGGAAGCACACTCAGAGAGGTCAGAGAAATCTGCCTCAGTCCCCCTGATGTGGTGGTAAAAACACCAAAACCCGTCCTGGGGGTCTGGGCTTGTGGTTTGTGGATGGAGAGGCTGGAAGTGCTCCTGGAAGGGTGGGGAGACGGGGCTGCTGAGAGCGTGGGGAGGAGCGGGGCAGGGGAACGTGTCCGGAGAGGCGTGGTACGGGAGAGCTCTCTCCCTCGGCAGCTCTTCACACTCACATCACGATTTCAAGGGCTGGTGCAGCAGCAGGGTGCAGCAGAATGAAGTGCAGCAGAAAAACACATATTTGCTCTTTATCCACGTCTCCCCCAGGCTTCTGGCAAGGGCTGCTCGTGGCACCCGGACAGGAGCACGGCACTGTAGTCCTGCCGCAGCGGTGACTCTGCGTGGCCCTGTCCGTCCCACTGCATCTTCTGGTGACTCAGCTCAGTGCCTGTTGCAGAGCTCATTCTGCCCCTGTGTTATCTCTCAAGGAAGATTATTTCCAAGGCACATGGAGCTCTCAGATGAAAAGCGTTGTGGAAGTGCTAGATAATTACTGTTAACAGCTAAAAGCACTTTGTCCATTAAAAACCTTTCACTGCGTTCTGAAAACTTGAAACTTTGGCATCTGACTCTTAGAAACACGAGTGTAATTTAAAAATTAAGTTCTTTTAATTGCCAAGCTCCAGTTATTTTTGTTCGCAGTGACCATGTAGCAGACTTCTATGTATTTATGTCAGAGCATTGATTGAAAGGGAGATAATTAGAGGGCTCTCCCAAGTCAGGTTAAGCCAAGTTTATTTAATCTACCTTTCAGTTGGTGTGATTGGAAAATGTTTATTAGTAGAGTCATTTATAGTCGTGCTAAATTCATGCACCTTCCCCAGAAACGTCAAGACACAGATAGACCATTTGGAAACACCGACCTGGGCTACATGCATATGCAATTAACACTCTAATAATAATTGGGCATGTATTGTCAGGGCAGGTTTTGTAGAAGCCCTATGGCATTGTGGTAAAAGCCGTGCGGACCAGTGGCACAACCGGCTGGGCAGTCGCGGTGCTGGTGCTCTGCCCCCCTCGAGCTCTGGCTCCCCTCCCGGTGACGCAGGGATCCCCCAATCTGCCCCGCGTGTGGAAAACCGAGGAGCTGTGTTTGCCAAGGAAAAACCATGAAAAACAAACGCACCTGTGGCCAGCAGCAGGCAGGAGCGGATGCAGCGGTCCCCAGGGATTTCTGGATGTTGAAATCTCTCTGGTGGGTTTTGGCAGGATTGGTTTTGGCAGCTGAAGCCCACCGGAGCTAGCAGCTTTTTAGAGAGCTCCTGCCATGGTTAGCGCAGGAGCCTGCCTGAAAATAGACCCCAGGGCTCTTCTGAGAGGGGCTGCACAAAGCTGGCTGGGAGCTAGAGGAACGGAGAAGGGAGGTAATGTGAAATCACCATTTATTTCATCAGGAGCTCCAGAGAGCTCTGGGAAATTGGAGCCTGCATCCAGGTTCGTCAGCAGCCTTGGGGAAGCCATGGGGCAGGAGGTGGAGGTGAGCCTGGAGATGTCCTTGAGGCACTGTGCCAGCTTTGTACGGCCGAGCAGCCCTCGCCGGCATGGTGACGCAGCTCAGCAGCCGTTCCCCCCCAGCACTGCCTGCTGGAAATAACGGAGGCACCTGCAGCGCCTGGACAGGGAATCGTAAATACGGGATGGCTGCTGCTAGCAGGCAGTGCAGGATTCAAGTGTCCAGCACTGGTGACCTGCAGGTCCCCTGTGCCCAGCGTTTGTGTCCCAGTGGCCATCTGGTTTCTTCCACGTTTTGAGCCATTTCCGTAGCTCGGTATCACAGTTCACTTGTGTTTGCAGCTGGATGCAGCAGTTGCCACCAGCTCTTCAAAGAAAAGATTTTTGCAAGCAGCAGGAACATTAGCGTGAGCTCGGTTTGGGAATAACCCAGTTGGGCCAAGGGTGGGGAGCAGAGCTGGCCGCGGAACACCTCCCGCGGTAACATCTACTGGGTGCATTTCAGGTTTTCCAAAGCTCTCCAGCCCCACGCTGAGCTGGAGCGAGGTGCACGCCTCGCCTCTGCATCGCAGCGAGGCTGGATTGGTGCTGTCACCCTGCCATGGCACCGCTGGGAAATCAGGACTGGAATGCAGGTGCCGGGAGGTCAGATGAGTGCTGCTGGTTCCTTCCTGGGTGACAGTTTGTGCTTGTGACAAATGCAGCAGAGGGAGGGGATCCCGGGGGGTGGCACCCAGCTGTGTTTCTGGGTCACACCCAGGATGGGTGCAGGTGGGAGGTTTGATGCAGCAGGGCTCAGGGACAGTCGGGTGCCCTGTTTGAGTACGCTGTGGTCTCAGGAGAGCTGCTGGCGGTGACGAAAGCGGAGACAGTCGTGCTGTGTCATTCTCCTGGGAGCAGCTCTTGGAAGATGACATTTGCAGTGGTTCTGTATTCATCAGCTCTGCTCCAGCCTGCTGGAGCTCCCTGGCTGCAGCTGGGGATGTGTTCGGCCCCGGGAGCTCAGAGACACCGCAGCCATCCACCCCACTTCTATGTTACGGCAAAACCAGGGGCATGCAGCGCTGCGGGGGTTGTTTGTGACTCTGGCTCTGTGAAGCGGTGCGGAGTGGCCGCTTTTGGGCATCATTTTCAGGCACGTCTGTGCTCTGGAAAGAGCTGAGCGCAGGAGCCGGCTGAGCGTGGTCAGAAGCATCCTTGCAGGGATGAAATACATGGCAGGAGGAGGAGGAGGAAGAGGAAGGTTCCCAGCCCCTGGCACGGTTCTGCCTCTTGCTTCTGCTACAGCAGAGCTCGGGGGGTCCTCTCCACCTTCCCCTGCGAAGGCAAACAGCAGCCCCAGGGGATCTGGCTTCGCTGCCCGCGCAGGCACATGGCTGTGTCCCTGGTCCCCTGGTGCCAGGTCCCTGGGCACGCAGCAGCTCTTTGTCACAACTTGTTTCTAGCAGGATTCAGGGAAGCTGAGGGACTCTGAGGTTTTCCAAACCCCTTCAATTAACTTCTAGCTCGCAGGGTTCACAGAATTTGCCTGAATTTATGTCCTATTTTTTCTTTAAAGGCCTCTTTTTTTTTTTTCTTTTTTCCAAGGATGACTCAATTCCGTAATGTTTTTCTAGCTAAAGGGCATCCTGTGCTTTGATACAGGGATGGGAGAGGCTCCGAGAGCACTGCTGGCACCTGGAGCACACCCTTGCCTCTCAGGATGCTGCGTCTTCTCCAAAGGTCTCCCAGGCCTAGCAGGCACCAGGAGGGTTCTTTAGCTGAACTTCAGACCTCTCATGCTTTGGGAAAGAGTGGAAAAGATTGTGTCTGGTGCTGATGTTTCCNCACGTCTGTGCTCTGGAAAGAGCTGAGCGCAGGGCCCGGCTGAGCATGGTCAGAAGCATCCTTGCACAGATGAAATACAGGGGAGGAGGAGGAGGAGGAAGAGGAGGAGGAGGAGGAAGGTTCCCAGCCCCTGGCACGGTTCTGCCTCTTGCTTCTGCTACAGCAGAGCTCGGGGGGTCCTCTCCACCTTCCCCTGCGAAGGCAAACAGCAGCCCCAGGGGATCTGGCTTCGCTGCCCGCGCAGGCACATGGCTGTGTCCCTGGTCCCCTGGTGCCAGGTCCCTGGGCACGCAGCAGCTCTTTGTCACAACTTGTTTCTAGCAGGATTCAGGGAAGCTGAGGGACTCTGAGGTTTTCCAAACCCCTTCAATTAACTTCTAGCTCGCAGGGTTCACAGAATTTGCCTGAATTTATGTCCTATTTTTTCTTTAAAGGCCTCTTTTTTTTTTTTCTTTTTTCCAAGGATGACTCAATTCCGTAATGTTTTTCTAGCTAAAGGGCATCCTGTGCTTTGATACAGGGATGGGAGAGGCTCCGAGAGCACTGCTGGCACCTGGAGCACACCCTTGCCTCTCAGGATGCTGCGTCTTCTCCAAAGGTCTCCCAGGCCTAGCAGGCACCAGGAGGGTTCTTTAGCTGAACTTCAGACCTCTCATGCTTTGGGAAAGAGTGGAAAAGATTGTGTCTGGTGCTGATGTTTCCATGGGTGTGCCATTAAGAAGGTGCTGTGCCCGCAAGCCAGTATTTAAAGGTTAGGGTCAGAGTCATTTCCAGAACTGCCATTACCTCATGTGCTTGGCAACTTCTGGTTTTTAGAGCAGCTTTCCAGCCATGTAAATATAAAATCATCTTTTTTATCCAGTGTGCTTTTTAAATCATTTTTTAAAGCTGCCCAATTTGTTTTATGTGACTTTGAAAGAGAAGGCTGCCCCGGCTCAGACCACACACACCAGGTTACCAGTCTGCGTCGGCTGGTCCGATGTTTGTGCAGCATTCAGGGCACCCCAGACGAAGGGCTCTGCAGAAGGACAAAGCACGCTGATTTTCGTTATTGCTGCTTTTGTCTGCCTCTGAAAATGGGGCAGGACAGGGCTGACACTTTCAGCCTAGTGATGGCACCGTGTCGCAGAACCCTGCTGTGTGGGCTGGGAGCAGAGACCAGACCAGCATCCTGAGAGTCAGGACAGCGCAGGAGACCTGGAGTCGCTGAGGTTTTGGGGATGGGGCTGCCTTGCCTCTCTGCACAGATCAGACGGGCAGCAGAGCCTCTGGGGCACGTCCCGCTGGGAGCTGCATCCCCTCCGGCCTCCGTCTGCGCTGGGACAGGTGCCCAGGGGACCGCAGGGAGCGGGAGCGGCCCTGGCTGCGCAGCCGGCAGATGTAGGTCAGCGGAAAGCCGTGCTGAGCTCTTCTGGCCGCGGCAGCAATAATCCAGAGCGGCCTGAGCAGTGTTTACGTTACCGTCCCCAGGCACACATCCGGTCCCGGTGGTGACCTGGGTCTGCTGACGGGGGCTCAGGACACTGCGTGCCCTATGACTCCCGAGCCGGCAGTGCTGCGGGAAGAGCTGTCCCCTCTCAAAGCCCGGTGACAGGTTTCTTTGGCGTGAAGGGGCTGAGCAAGAACCTGCGCCCTCCTTGGAGCTGCTGTCTGGCCCCATCCAGCCTTTCATGCCGCTGCCTGCCAGGAGAGCTGCTGGCTGGAGCAAAGGATGCTCCCGAGGGCCCTGGGTGTTAACTCGGGGTCGTCATCCAGGCTCTGGAGGTACGCTGGCGGGTGGGCTGATACTCAGCAGGTCGCTTGTGTTTTTTCACGGCAGGTTGAAGCCCCAGAAGAGACCAGGCAGTGGCGCGTCCCAGCCCTGCGAGAACATCGTGGTGGCTTACTACTTCTGCGGAGAGCCCATCCCTTACCGCACCCTCGTCAAAGGGCGCGTGGTGACGCTGGGACAGTTCAAGGAGCTGCTGACCAAGAAAGGGAACTACAGGTAAGGGCTGCCCCCCGCGTGCGGTGTGGTGCCCACAGGCTGTCGGTGGCCCCTGGCAGATGCCACTGGCAGGACACAGTGTCCCCAGCAAGGCGCAGGAGTGTGGTGGAGCCTTCCAGGAGGTCTCCCACGGGGCACGCTGCGGCGGGGATGTGTCTGCATGGTCAAGGGGCCTTGGCTGTTGAAGAGGCAGGTGACAGAGGCGAGAGAGGTGGGGTTTTGTACCAGAAATGTCCTGAGGTGGGGTTTTGTACCAGAAATGTCCTGCGTCACTGTTCGCACCTGATGAGCTGTCCCTGCGGGGTCTGGGGCTGGTGAGGAGCAGCATCAGCCGCTGCTCAGTGATGCTGTGGGGAGCACCCTGCCTTCCAGAGCCATTTCAGCTTCTCCCAAATGTTCCTCCAGGCAGGACAGGGAGGTTGGGTCCTGCTGCAGTCCCCAAGCAGCCAGGCATGGGACATGGAGCTTTCCAAGTTCCCCCTCCCAAGCAGGAGCTGCCGTGGGAAATCCTGTCTAGAGCGCTCCAACATGGGTGCCTCCAGCCACTGCTCTTCGGAGAGCTCTGAATGGGCTTGGGTTCAGGGCTGGAGCTCTTCAATGTACCAGCACAGATCCCGAACACACTTTTTTTGCTCCCTGGGTGAGGGCAGGGGCAAAAGCATGGCCCCAGTTGCCTCCACATCACGGGGAGCTGCTCCCCGCGCACCACGAGCTCAGGGGTGGGGAAGGGCTGTGCTGGGTTTGAGGACCATGGTGCCCCTGTAACCATTCACCTGTTTTTCCTCTCTGCCCCCATGTTTCTGGTTTTTCAGGTATTATTTTAAGAAAGTGAGTGACGAGTTCGACTGTGGTGTGGTCTTCGAGGAGGTACGGGAGGATGACACCATCCTGCCCATCTTTGAAGAGAAAATCATTGGGAAGGTGGAGAAAATCGACTAAGCTCCAGGGCTGCCGAGGCATGAGGACGGGACTGTGAAAGACTCTCGGACCGGAGGAGAGGGTCTGGGTGGACGCTGGCAGTGCCACTTGCTGCGGGCACCGGGTGAGCCCGGGGTGGAGGGCGGCCGCCTGCTCCAGCACAGACCTGGGCAAGCGCCGGGCTGCTGGTGAATGCCGTTCCACTCCACAAACCTGCCAGTGGGAGCCCGGGCTCCCTCTCCATACCGAATATAAGTGTAATGTAGCATTGTACAGTGCATTAGAAAGTGTAATATGACCTTGTTTACTAAAGCTGCATATTTTTGATATATTGTAATAAAAGGAAAAATATTTCCAATGTCACAGTGCTCTTATGTAAATGTAAAACATGCAGGTACTGCAGAACTCGCCCAAAGTGTACAGCCATGCGCCAGACTCTGTCTGCTCCTCGCTTTCCCAGCCCCCCTCCCGGTGTGGATGGCTTCGGAGCGCTGCCGGGGCAGAGCCGCTGTCCCCTGCCGGCATGGGAGCAGTGGCCGCGCGCTGGAGGGGCTGTGCTCCCAGCTCGGCTCCGAACAGTGCTGAGCCCTTTGGAACCGGTCGCTCTCTCGCCTCCCCGGCAGGCTCAGCTGCGGGACCTGGTAGGATGGTTTGTTTTCCTCCTGAGCTTTCTTGCGACCGAGTAAATTCCCAAGGGATGGAAGGGTCGGTGCCAGCTCTTGGCGCTGGGGGTTTCTCTGGTGCAAGAACAGGCTTGGAGCCAGGGCAGTGGGCTGGGTGCTGGCATCCCGCGGCCTCATCCCCCTCCCTGCATACCCCCTGCCCTGGGGAAGGGTTCCTGTCCCAGGAGGGTGCTGCGGTCAGGGGACTCTTTGAAGGAGAAACTTAGCAGGGGAGGGAACTGATGAGACACTAAATCTGAGGACAAAAAAAAAATGTCTTTTTATGGGTTTTCTGTCTTTTGCCAGCTTCTGTGTCTCGGGGGAGGCAGGATGAGGGTGCTGCAGCCTGCTGCCGAGAGCAAGGGGGGTGTTGGTGACCGTGGGGCACGTGTGGGGTCAGGTCCCCCAGCCGGGCAGCCGCACCCTGGGCTTACTCGGCCGCAAGAAAGCTGGGGGCTCCCCAGCTCCCCCCACCCTGCCCTCAGCCCTGCCTGACCCCAGCCCAGGCCCTGCCCTGCTCCAGCACGGCCACAGCTCCTTCAGAGACCAGCCCTCACCCGCCTGCTGAAAGCAGGGTGGACCCCGCTCGCCCGCTGCTCTCGGCCATGGCGGCACACCCGAGCCGCTGGGGACCCCGTGGCACCGCGGCGGGATGCGGCTCAGCCTGTTGTACATGTCACCGAGTGCCTTTAAACGCGGTTCTGTGACGAGCCTCTACCCGACAGGAACTCCAGCAAAGCCTGCGATCATTTCCAGCCTGGGAACAGCGTTACGAGCATTTTTTTTCCTCCCTTTTTAAGTTCTGATGGTGTTGTGTCTGGTGAGGTTGTTAACACGCCCGGGATTTCCGTCTCCCCCTGTTTTCTCGGGGGTTCCCCTGTAAATATGTACAGCGGCCAGGCGGCCCCAGCTCCTCTGCATTCTCATGACTTGTACAATGATCTTTTCAAAGGTACTTGGATAAAACGAAATAAAACCCCACGTCCCACTGCCTGCTGCATTCTTCCTTCCTTCCCCGCGGAGCAGACCCCCGCGCCCCTGGAGGAAGGGGCCGGTCGGGCAGAGGGCCTGGGCACGCGGCAGGGCTGGGGTGGCGGTGGGCTCTGGAGCAGGGGGACGGACAGGTCCCAGCCCCAGGGGACCAACGTGTGGCCCTGGAGGAGTTGCCCAGGATCTGGGAGCAGCAGGCGCAGGGGAAAGGCAAGGTGCCAGGGTTTGGAGGGGACGCTGGGGTCCTCGAGGCCACATGCCAGGCTCAAGAGGAGCATGTGGAGCCGTGTTGGGCTCTTCCCTGGCCGCAGCAGCAGCTCCTGGGGCTCCCTTGGGCTGGGACGCGATTGTGGAGCCCAGGCCTGGGGTTGGGGGCTGCCTGTGAGGCACGAAGGAGAGACCCTGGCTGGTCCCCCCCTCGCCTGCCGCCAGCACGAGGGACAGTGTGAAGAGCGCCGGGCTCCCCCAGCACCATGTCCCCTGCGGCCTCGGCCACCCTGTGTCACCGCAGGGCTGCCAGGATGACCGCGGTGGCACAGGGGCTGTGCTGCTGAGCACCCTGGGGGGCAGGGGTCCCTTGCAGCCCCCCCGCCACGGGGCCAGGGCCAGGGACTCTGCCCTTTGCCCACCCAGCTGGGACCCCGTGTGCGATGGAGCCACAGACGCAGACCAGAGCCACATCGTTATCGTTTCCAGGCCGTTTATACCGTGCACCCAAGTGGGAAGGGGGCTCAGAGCTCTTCCCGGGGCTCGGACCCCCCGAGTAGACTCGGCTCCTCTGCACCTGTGCTGTTCCCAGGGGCCTGGGGCACCTGGAGAAGGCAGCGGTGAGGCACAGAGGGACACCCAGGCTCTGCCTGTCCCTGTCCCCATCCCGCAGGATCCACCCCCCACCCAGCAGAGGCTGGGGTGGCCCCAGGGTGGGGTCCCTGCCCTCAGGTGGGGGGGCCACACTCACCCCAGGCGGCTCCTCAGGCAGCGTCCCCCCGTTTTCCAGGAACTTGGAGAAGGTCTCCACGTTTCGGGCGCTCTTGTACTCAACCATCTGGAGCCACAGGACAAAAGGGACACAAGGAGTCACCCTGTCCCCCAGGTGCCAGGAGAACTGGGGTGGCCCCCCACGTGCCCCTCACCCACCTTCCTGCCCGGCCCTGCGGGGAAGTAGTGCAGGGTGGGGAAGCCCACGATGGTGATGTTCTCCAGCTCATTGGCTGTGGCGTCCATCTCGGCGATGACAATGTCCTTGTGGTCCTTGTAGCGCTCGCCCAGCTCCTCCCAGGCGCCCGCCATTGCCTGGCAGTGGGAGCACCACGGCGCGTCTGCGGGACAGGCATGGTGGCAGGGGACAAGCCGGGGACAGAGGGGTCTGCTGGTGTCAGGGTGCAGCGTCCCTTGGGCAAGGGGTTGGTGACGGGGCTGGGGACTGTCATGGTGGGGGCCTGAGCCCCATGGCAGAGCTTGGGGAGGGCTGTGGGCAGCGGTGACACTTACAGAACTTGACGAAGACATTCTTGGTCTCGTCGAATGCCACCTGGTTGAAGGTCTTCCCCACCAGGACTTTAACGGGCCGCGTGTCCCAGTCCTCGGGGGGCTCTGCACTCATCAGGTGGGGCTGTGGGGACAGGGCCCCTTGGGGCACACTGCAGCCAGGGCAGGGACCCCCAACATGCAGCCAGGGGTGCTCCTGGGCTGCCTTCTGGACCACCTCTTCCCCTCTGCCACCGTCCCAGTTCTGCATGTCCCCACATCAATGATCTTTTGCCTCCTTTCCCATAATAACCCCCCCAAATCCTCAGGCCTGGCCGGACAAGCATCAGCGAGCAGGTGGTTGGTGTTCCCCACACACCTGCATCATTAGGTTTCAGAGTTAACAGCCCACTGCTCACCACTGGGAAGCATCCTTATTGCTGCCTGGCGCGGTGCCGCGTCCCTCACCTTCACCTTGCCGTCGAGCACTGCCTGGACGAAGGCGCGTATGGCCATGTCCGAGAAGGAGTCCCCATCCATGCGGTACTTGCGGTTGTTCTCCATCTTGACAAGGCGCAGCGTGGGGGCGTCAGCGGGTGTCATGCCGAAGAAGGACAGGACGTCGGCACCGAACCCGGTCACGTCCACCACCACGAAGAGCACCTGGGCAGGGGATGGGTGACACTGAGCTGGGGTACCCTGCGGCCATCCCCGTGTCCCCATGATGTCACCTCCTCACCTCGCCCCGGAAGGCAGCAGCGGCCGCCTGGAAGCCGTCCCTCAGCGCCAGCTGTGCCGGTGACGACGTGTTGAGGAAGAGCAACATGTGGTGGGGGATGTTGGCACCGAAGATCAGGTCAGACGTCTGCGGAGGAGGAGGAGGAGGGTGAGGGAAGGGGGCCGTGGCCATGCAGGGACAGGGACAGGGACGGGCCATACCTCGTTGCTGAACTCCATCACCAGGTCCAGGCTGTGGGCGCGCAGCAGCCGGGTCAGCGCGGCCACGTCCAGCCCCCGCACCGGGTCCACAGGGAAGTCTGTGCGTCCCTCCTCGGACTGCCGGGCGAGGGACAGTGAGGGCTGGAGCAGGGGGGACAGGATGGCCCCACCACCCCCCTGCCACCCCCTCACCTTCTTGAAGAGGCAGACGGTGTCGGCCGCCAGCCCGTACGCCTGGAAGAGCTCGGCCGCCGCAGCCACGCCGAACGGCACATCCTCCAACTCGACGGCCACCTCCTGAAACGCCCGGGCAGCCGCGCCCCCCAGGTCCTGTGCAGCCACCCCGTCAGCGGCCATGGCCACCGCCATGGCCACCATCCGGCCCCCACCCGCCCCCACCCACCTTGAAGAACCCGACGACCACCATGTCCTGGGAGGTGACGAAGGCGGCGGCGCTGGCGGTGTCCTGCAGCAGCGTGGTGCTGGGGCTGGCCCGGCGCTGCAGCCACCGCACGATGCCCTCTGTGTCCATGCGGCCTGCCATGAGAGCAGGACCCCTGCCATCACCCCAGCCACCCCTCCTGGGCTGCCACCACCCCCCCAGTGCCACCAGCCCCTGGCCACCCACCTGCCATCACCAGTGTGGCACTGCCTGCCGTCACCCCGCGCACTGTCACTTGCCCACCATCACCACCCTATGACCCCCACCAGGACGTTGCCATCGCTCTCACTGTCACCCCTTGCCACCCATCCTTGTCCCCCAGCCCACCCCAGTGCCCATCACAGTATCCCCCCGCCGGGTGCCACGGTGCCGCAGCCGTACCGGTGTAGGCGAGGGGGTGGGTGCGGTTGCCATCGCGGAACAGCTTCAGCGTGGGGTAGGCGGTGACACCGAACTCGTCGGCCAGGGCCACCTGCGCCGTGACGTCCACCTTGCCCAACCGCGCCGGGCTGGACGCGTTCTGCAGCACGGCGGCCGCCTGGGTGAAGGCGGGGGCCAGCTGCTGGCAGTGCCCACACCACGGCGCGTCTGCGGGCAGGGGACAGTGTTGGAGATGGGGACAGCTGTGGGGTGTCCCCTGTCCCCATGACGGGCTCCGTGGGTGGCTGGGGCAGGGCATGGCTGTGTGAGGGTCCAGCTCACGCCCACATCACCTGCACCAGGGGCCATGTCCCACCCCCCCACCATGTGCCCTGCCTTGTGCCCCACATCCCTGCTATCCACCCCCCACCCCAAGCCTCCGTCTGTGTCCCTGCTCCATGTCCCTGTCCCCATTCCATGCCCTGCACTCTGCCCCACAGCCGTACCCCTGCCCACACCCCAGCTTCTGCCCCATTCTGCACCTGTGCAGACCCATGGCTGCTTCTGCCCCTACCCCCCCCCCTCCCCTCCCCCCCCCCTGCCGCCCCCCCCCCCGGACCCCCCGCCCGCCCCCGTCGCCCCCGCCGTCCCCCCCCCCCCCCTCTCCCCCCCCCCCCCTCTCCCCCCCCCCCCCTCTCCCCCCCCCCCCCTCTCCCCCCCCCCCCCTCTCCCCCCCCCCCCCTCTCCCCCCCCCCCCCTCTCCCCCCCCCCCCCTCCCTGTACCCCTGCCCATACCCCTGCCCCCCCATGTCCGTACCCCTTCCTGTACCCCTGCCCGTACCTCTGCCTGTACCCCTGCCCCCCCCCCTGCCCACACCCCTGCCCGTACCCCTGCCCGTACCCCTGCCCGCAGCGGGTCCCTCACAGAACTCCACCAGCAGCAGCCGGTGCTGGCTCAGGGCACGGCCGAAGTTGTGCTGGTGGAGCACCAGGACACCATCCTCCTCCCCCAGCTCATCCGAGACCACTTCATCCTCCCCGCCTGTACCCCTGCCCCCACCCCTGCCCACACCCCTGCCCGTACCCCTGCCCGTACCCCTGCCCGCAGCGGGTCACTCACAGAACTCCACCAGCAGCAGCCGGTGCTGGCTCAGGGCACGGCCGAAGTTGTGCTGGTGGAGCACCAGGACACCATCCTCCTCCCCCAGCTCATCCGAGACCACTTCATCCTCCTCCTCCCCCCCATCCTCCCCCCGGACCCCCAGCACCGGGCCCCCCCAGGCCAGCGCCAGCACCAGCGCCCACACCAGCCGCATGGTGCCGTGGCCGAAGCCGGTGCCCGGGGGGGGGGACGCAGATAAGGGCCCCGGGGCGGGAGGTGCCGGTGGCCTGGGGCTCGTGGCCCTCCGCGACTGGCTGCCCGGCACGGCCGATAACGCCGGGGGACCAGGTGGCCGTTTTCCAGCCACACGTCCCTGCAGCGGGACCTGGCCCTTCCAGCGGGACGGGGACGGTGACGGGGACAGGCAGAGGCGATGGGGGCAGACACACCAGTAGGAGACCAGTCTGTGGGGTTTAATGGCGATGGAAGAGCACAGCCTGCGACCGGGCGGGCAGCTGGGCACGGTGCCACCACGGCAGGAGCACGGTGCCACCACAGTGGGGTCACAGCCCTGGCCCCGGAGATGGGGACGCCACAAGGACCAGGCAGGCGTCGGTATTTAAAAAAAAACCAAAACAGCAATTAAAAATAACTTTGGTTGCAAAGACCACAACGGTGGGTGCCTGCTCGCTAAGGGACCCCCCCCCACAACCCTTCCCACGACCGGAGGAGCCAGCGCAGGGTCCCCCGGGATGGTGGGCACCACGTCCCCGAGCCAGCAGCGGGGGGAACCGGGGTGCGGATGGGGGGGTCAGTCCTCCCAGGCCTTCTGTATGCAGAGGCCCCACTCCCAGGAGAGATGCTCCGTCTTGTCATCGTCGGTGACGAGGGAGCGGACGCGGTAGGAGCCCCGCGCCAGCCACCCCCGCGGCGCCTCCTCCGCCGGCGTCACCACCTCGTACTCCTCGGCCCGCGGCGCGTAGCTGCCCACCATGAAGACGTCACGGTCCACTGGGGGAGAAGGGGACGGGGGGACAGGTGAGCAGGGGCAGGGTGTCACAGCCCCCCCAGCCCCACTGCCACCCCCAGCCCCACTCACCCGGCCGGCCCCGGCAGTAGGTGAGGTGCAGGCACCGCAGCCCGCAGACGATCTCCCTGTTCACCTGCGGGCACAGGGCGGGGGTCCCATGGGTGCCACCCCATGGCTTGGTGTCCCCACAGCCACCCTGGGGACCTGCAGCCCTGGGGACATCCACTGCTAAAGCCCCATCCTGACTGGGGGGGGTCCCAGGGTCCAGCCTCTTGGGCAGCATCAAGGGTGGCAGGGTCCCCAAGGTGGCAGAGATCCCCCAAGAGGGACAGAGACCCTGAGATGGCAGGGACACCCCCCGGGAGGGCAGGGACCTCCAGGGACCCCTGGAAAAGCAAGGACACAACATGGCTGGGAGAGACGCAGGGACCCCAAGGTGTCAGGAACCCTTGGAGGGGCAGGGACCCTGGGGTGGCAGTGATGGTGGGGACAGCAAGGAATCCCAGGGGGACAGGGACCCAGGAGAGCCTCTTGACCCCCCAAGGGGCACAGACCCTGGGGTTGAGGGACAGGGGACAGACACCCCAAGGCAGCAGGGACCCCAGGTGGCAGGAACCCCCGGGCAGTACGGACCTACAGGTGGCAGGAGAGACCCTGTGGGGCAGTGACACCTGGGGCAGAGACCCCTGGGGAGCAGGGACCCCCTGGGGCAGGGGACCCCGGGGTGATGCCAGCAGGACCATGCCCACCCTGGGGACACGGGTCACCACACACCCCCTCACCTTGAAGGACACCTTCACCCTGTAGTCCACCCCCTCCTTCAGCACGAAGGCCTGGCCCCGCAGCACCTCCAGGTCACCTGTGTGGGGACATGGTCCATCATCAGCCGACACCCCTTCCTCCTCCTCCTCCTCCTCCTGGCCCCGGGGGTGCCCCCCCTCACCTGTCAGGTCCATGGTGATGGGCGCCGGCGCCTGCTCGCACATCAGGGTCAGCTTCGTCACCTGCACGTTGGGCACGCTGGCATCTGGGGACAAGCAGCAGGGGACAGCCCTTACCCACCCCTGCCCAGCCCCTCGGCACCCGGGGCTGCCCGTGCCCCCCAGAACGGCACCAAGGGCCACGGTGCCCAGGGCGGGGGGGGTTAGGAGCCAGGCAGGGCGCAGGGGACAAGGGACATCTCAGGCCAGCCCCAAGCTTGGCCTCTGGGGTAGGACTGGGTTTAAAAGCACCCAGCCATGGGTGTCTCCGTGGTGCAGGAGGGGGAGGCACCCCTCCAGGTGAGTGCTGCACCCCAACAGCCCAACCTGCACCCCATCACCAGCTTGCACCCCCCCCAGCAGCCCGTTGGCACCCCGTCAGCCTGCACCCACGCCACCGTGCACACCCCATGCACCCCACCAGTGTGCACCCACCGCACCGGTCTGCACCCCCCCAGCTCTCCTGCACCCCCCAGCCAGCACAGTGGGGTGCTGGGCCCCTGGAGCCCCCTCCAGCCCAGCTGAGCCCTGCAGACGCCGGGGGCACCCCAGGCTGGGGTGGGGACTGCAGGTGCCCAGGGAGCGGGGAGCACCGTCTGGGCTCCGACAGCCGTGTCACCCCGGGTCCCTCAGCTCCTCGNTGGGGACACCTGAGCTCCCTGCACCCACTGGGGCTGCATCACCCGGCCAGGGTGCCAGGGTGTTGGGGCACCAGGGTGCCGGGGCATTGGGGTATTGGGGTGCTGGGGTCCCCAGGCTCACCCACGGCAGCAGGGATGGTGCCCAGCAGTGCCTGCTTGTACTTGCGCAGGCTCTCGTCCCCCGGGTCCAGCTCCTGGATCTCCCGCAGGCTCTTCTTTTCTGGCGTCTTGTACGCCAGGGCCACGTCGGCATCCTCCTCCTCCTCCTCCAGTGACAGCGTCACCCCCTCCTTGTCAGCCATGATGTCTGCGGGGGACAGGCAGTGGCAGTCCTGCTGTGCTGGGGACACCCCTGGGGACACCCCACACCCTGTGACACGCAGGATGGCAGGGGATGGCTGAGCTGGGACACACCGCGGATGGATGTGGGCAATCCCCTGTGGGCAGCCAAGCTGTCCCCCTGCTCGTGGCCATGGGGACACCACCAGGCTCCGTGTCCCCAGGGCCCGGTGGCACAGCTGAGACCTGAGGCGTTGCCGGCGGCTGCATTTCCGCACGGTCACGGAGCAGGACGAGGCGGTGCCGACACAGTGCGCACAGTGCAGGGGGTGACTGCAGCCCACCGTGGCTTGTCACCCAGAGAGGTCCTTGTCACCGCCCTGTGGCCCTCCCCAACCCCGCTGGGCAGCCTCCAGCCCGTCTCTCACCCCAAACCCAAACTGTCCATGGCTGCAGGTAAAAAAAAAAAAAAAGAAAAAATCAGCTCAGGTGGCTCTGGTGGGTGCCAGGCTGCTGGGGGACACAAGGGTGGCACTGTCCCCACGGCCCCTGAATCTGCCCTGCCCGCTGCACCACCCCCCCGCACCTGTCACCCATCTGACTGCAAGCCCTGTGCCCCCCTGGAAACCCCATCCCTGGGGACACACAGGGGCACAGCCTGGGGCAGGGGCCACCACATTCATCCCTTGGGCCGCAGGGACAGCCGCACAGGTCCCCAGGGCAGTGGCGGTGGCCAGGGTGACAAGTGATGGCCCTGCTGCACCTCTGGGCCCCCAGCGAAGCCAGAGGCCCTGCACCCCGGGGTGCCCACTGTCACCATGGTGTGTGACACCTGACCACACCGGCTGCCACCGCAGGGACGCACCCGTCAGGGGGTCACCCAGCCCTGCAGGGGTGGCAGGACAGGGTGGGGGGGCAGCCGAGGGTCCCCCACCCCAGCAGGATGCTGCAGGATGCTCCGGTTCCCCAGGGCCTGGGGTGATGCTCCGCCCGAACGCACCCGCTGCTCGGGGGATGCCCAGCCCCGGGGGGATGCCCCCCCCACCGCCCCCAGGCGATGCCCACCCCCCGGTGCCCCCCGGCGCTCACCTCGGTAGCACAGCGCCAGCCAGAGCAGCTCCAGCAGCTGCCCGCCGGCCGCGCACACATCCAGCCCCAGCATGG
>VZTO01017792.1:59400-92824 GCA_013400615.1 Syrrhaptes paradoxus
AAGAGGGGAGATGGGGATGAGATGTGAGGAAGAAATGTTTTCCTGTGCGGGGGGTGAGGCAGTGGCCCAGGGTGCCCAGAGAAGCTGTGGATGCCCCATCCCTGGAGGGGTTCAAGGCCAGGCTGGATGAGGCTTTGGGCAACCTGGGCTGGTGGGAAGTGTCCCTGCCCATGGCAGGGGTGGGACTGGGTGATCTTTAAGGTCCCTTTTGACCCAAACCATTCAGTGATTCTGTGATCCACCAGCTGTTCCCAGCCTCCCGCACTGGGAGGAGACACATACCAGCTCTTGCAGATCAGCTTCACCTGTACTTGCAAGCACTGGTTCAGCAGCTGCCCCAGGACAGTAACAGCCAGAGGTATTCATACAGTGCGCGAGAATACACACCACCGTACACACGGCACTGCTTAATACCTCTGTGCACTGCTACGGGCAATATATCCCGAAAAACATCACCGTTTCCTGGATGCATTTATGCTGAAGCTTGCAGCAGGTAGGGGTCAATAAGATCCCCAGTAAAAGCTGCCATCTGAACCCCCAGCACACAGAGTCTCCCCACACACTGCTCAAAGCTCTGCATTTCAGGAAACAGCAGTCTAACCGAATGCTCAACTTCAGCCCCTGTTAGCCACAAAGCTACTTTACTTAAGTTCTGAATCTCCCTTCCGACGAGGCTGCCTTTTTCCAAGCTGCAGAGCTCCACTCCAGCTCCCTACATTTTGTGTGATTTCTCAAAAAAGAACGTACTTCTACCTAAGTTGACAGAGTGCTTGCCAAGCCTGGAGGGAAAGAGGGATTTCATAGCAAGATAGCCGAAGAGGTTAAACGGAAAACAAATCAAAAGGCAGTCTTGCAGAACAGAGACTACATTCAAACATTTCTTGGCCGCCTAAGATTTAAAAAAAAAAAAAAAAAGTCTTGAGATAACTGGGATAGCAAAAGCAGGGAGGAAAGAAAACAGAAGAGAAATGTAGGAGGCGTAGAGGATAGAATTTCTGACGACTCTGGCAACAACAATGCCTTGGACAGCAAAACCCAATTTGCTTCTGGAGGACTCTGGTATGAGGACACGGGGCTCCCACTCCTCCCATCAGACTCGCAGGGAACTTGTAACTTGTGTACGCTTTAAACAGGACAGATTGCGCGTGCAGATGCCGCTGCACCACCCAACCATGGACGCAGATGTTTTAGTATAAAAACACTTTTAGCTACGTGACTGTCCCGCTCTAAGAGATGGGAAAAGCAATACTGGACAGAGATAACACAACCAGCAGCTGTTTCAGTAAGTGACCCCAAGTCGAGTTAACCAGCGCAGCGACACTAGGAAGGGAGCTGTGCAAGGCAGACCACAGGCAGAGACTCGGAAGGGATCTGAAAAGGGCAGTGGCGGTATGAAAGCGCTGGCTGTCGGCCCTGCTTCGATCTAAGAGCCAAACCTGTCAGGGTTTGTTCACTTCCACTTCTCTGAGCAGAGCCCAGAAAACTGCAAGCTCATCTCACCCAGGCTCACCCCACACACAGCACGAGGAGTGCAGACTGAAGAGGAGGAGGGATTCCTGGCCAGCTTTTTTTTTTTTTTTTTTCTTAAAACCATAAAAGACTTGCATTGATTTGGGAGTACATCTCTGCGGGGTGGGAAAGAACCTAGCCCAAACCCACAGCTATCAGAGGCCCCTGGACACTTCCTCTTAGACGACAAGATGGAGATAGAGAACATTCCTGCTGTGCCCTGTGGTCTGGCCACTGGGTTTATCACAGCTTCAGTGTGACATACCTGATCTCCTGTAGCAATAAAGATGATCAGGTCCTGAACTCCATCACTGTCCACATCTGGAATCACTGACACGGGCGTCAGCACAGTATAATTAGCTCCAAAGTCACTGGACTGTCTCCACTGAACCTCCCCTGGAAGACAGAGTTATTGGGAAACATTCACTAAACACACTTCAGGCTGAAAGGCTTTTAACGCCCCTGCTCCTGGAAGCGCTCTGCAGCACCCAGCCATTTAGAGCCCACCAGCACCAGAACCAGTCACATTTATGGGGTACTTTGTTGCATTTCAAAGGAGTCCCAGTATCCACCATTTCAACTTGTATTGCAAAGTAATGCCAGCTGCCCGCACATCTGGGCACAAACCAGTGCACAGGGCACAAAGGCAGCTGGCTTGTCTGGTCCCGCAGGTAACAACCTTCCCAGCACGTTCATGCCACGGAGCATCCCTGTTCCCTGATCTAAAACCTTGCTGCTGTGTATGTAAACCTGCAGAGATATTTGAAGAGCAGAAAGCAGCTCAATTCTGATTGCAGCGTTGCAGTGATCACAAAACCTTTTTTGCTGCAACATGCCTCCTGCAGATGTTCCCCGCTGACCGACCAGCCACAGCTCAGCTCGCATCCCACCTCTCCTGCATTCAGAGAACACACACAGCACATCCAAGCTTGTTTGTAAATACAGGTGGCAGAGCTTTGGCTTTTAAAAGGTGGTGGTAGTGGGGGCGAGCTCTCCATGAGCCCCAGGCCACTTGGGTGACTTTACTCCAGCGCTCTGCCCGGGGCTGCTGGCCACCGTCCAGCTGCTGCCCAGTGGAATTTGGGGGACGGGGGGAGATCAAGGGAGGGTTTGGTTTTTAAGGAAGACTTAAGTGACTAGGTGCTCAGAGGGAAAATGCTTGTCCTCCCCTTTAAACAGCGTCACAGACAGGAATTATCCTTTCAGGAATGCAGAGGAATCACCTGTTCTTCGCCAGCAAGGGGGAGGTACTGGAGGCCAGGGAGTTACTGCCCGGCCCTGCCTGCAGTAACTTTCAGCAGGGTGTATCTCCAGGAGGATTCCTCCTCAGCTTTTACTGACACATCGACCAAAATCCTTGGATCTGTTACTATGACAACAGATGTGAAGTAGAAGAGCATCCCTAGGAAATCATGGGAAGGCAAAGGATTTTACCCCCAAAGAAAACAAGCAGGTAAAGGAAGGAGAGAAGTTAAGTTTTAACTAACTGTATCCTGGCTTCAGCACAGCCCAAAGCGACAACAGCAGGACCAGGCTGATGAAATTTGCATTTCAATGCACCAGGCTCTATTCTTTGCTGGTTATTAGACAGTGGATATAGTTTCGGAGAAAGCATCTCACTCTCTAAAAAGAGCAGTCTGACTTCATGGAAACAGGTAACAGTGAGATGGATTCAACACAAAGGACCCGAGAAGCTTTCATGTTCTAACACAAGCCCCAAAGAGCACAAACTGTGAATCCAGTCCCATCCTGCTCCATCAAGGGGAGACAGGACTATCCTGTCTGACATCTTGAGTGCTACAGTGCTCCCCCAGAGCCCGAGGTCATAGCAGAAGCACAGCAACAGAAGCTGGGATGGAAATTAGACAAGGGCCAGGACAGCAAATCCAGCTTGGGTGAAAGGTTTTTTTTCCTTTTGGTCTGGAAGGCATAACAAAGTGAGGACTGAGATGCCCGAGTTCAGCTCTCACTTCAGGCAGCTGCAGAGGACACACAGCAGGACTGCTTGCTTGGGGCTGGATGAGGTCCAGACCCACATCCGAAGACTTCCCTCCCCGTCTGCACCCCACAAACGAACTGAGCTAAAGGCAGGTCTTCTCCACCGAGCAGTGTCAGACCCCTTCCCTTGCCCATGGCCACTCGTGTACTGAACACTTGTAAACTCCTGGCATCCACCATACAGTGGATGTGAAGAATTTTTTGTTTTTCTGAACCTATCCACTTGATAAAAGAACTATGGAGCTAACAAAGAATTGCAACAGGAAATCGTAATTCCCTGTTCTTATACTTCTCACTGATAATTTTGGGGACTCATTTCTCCCTGTCGCCCATTCTCCAGGCTGGAGTTTATTTAGTGATTTCTTGCAGAGAAGCAACTTCACCCATCTGATCACTGTGGTCCCCTTTCTGCTGTACCCCGTAGGAGACCAGAGCTGCTCACAAGGCTCACAACACCGGCAGCTGGAGGAGAAGGTGAAGAGAGAAGGTGTAACAAAAGGCTTGCTCCGGTCCTCTTCCTCTGCTTCTGGCCCTGGCAGAGAGGGAATCAGACTTTTGCTTTGAGCTGGAACAGCTAATCTGAAGCTCTTGTGTCCCAGCTTGCTCTAAGATAAACACGCAGGAATGTTCTGTGTCCCAGACAGAAGCGTGCAATCCTGCACTTTCCTTCTTGTTTGCTCAGGGCACTTCTTCTGGCAATGAAGAAAGCAAGGCTTAACCCAACTTGAATTGATAGAAAAGCACTAACTTTATCAGCATTTAAAGATCAAAACCAGATCAGAGACGTACAGGAGGGGCTGGGCAGCCCGAGCGCCCNCCAGCATTTAAAGATCAAAACCACACCAGAGATGTACAGATGATAATCTGCCTGTCTCTCCTTCAATCCTCCTACAGGCAGGGGCTGGGCAGCCCGAGCGCCCTGGGCTCTCACCAGCCCCTCACAGCGATGAATCATTAACAGCTGAGGATTGTTCTGACTACTGTTTTTAGCACAATGTGATGTAAGTCAGACTTTGACACTTTAAGTACATTTAGCCTATTTTAATACCTGCTCTCCTAACCCCCAGTAAAAGTCAACCACTCTACGAAACCCCTTTTAACCTATTTGATCACAAAAAGGTAGAAAATACATCAACTTCTGAGTTATTCCCTTTTCTGTCTGAAGCAATTTTTCATCTCCTGCTTTTAATTTATCCAGGGGATGTTTCCTTACCGGACTGTTGCTGTGACCTGTGGCTTAGCCTGATTCCCTCTCTCCATGCCTGTGCTATTTTTTTTACCGCTGTCTTCGGTTACACGCCTTTGGCTCTGCAGCCACCTTTCTACACTTTGACCTAAAAGCAACTACCTCATCAATAGTCTATAAATAACCCGTGCTAAAGCCTCTTGGTGAGGGAAATGCTGCTAAGACCTCTCAGCTGGTACTTTCCAGCTCTGTGTGTGCCTACACTTCCATCTACACTGGAAATTAAAGCTACACTGGATTTTCCTCAGATTCCTTAGGGCTATACAGCAATTTTTGGAAAACAGGGCGTGAGGGGTTCAATAGCAGACAGAGAGGATGGGATCCCAGCCGTGTTTCCAAGGCAGAACATGCATTGTTTAAAACAGTGACCCCCAAAATGGAAACGTATTTCATGGAAGAAAGGTTTGAGGTGTAAGAGATGGTCGCTGCCCTGTTCCCAGAGCAGGACAGGCACTCCTTACCCTCACCCTGCGTTAGGCAAGATGACGACGAATTTCTCCATTTACAGGTTCAGAAATGAAGAAGGCCTTCCAGAGGAACCAGGAAAAATCCTGGACTACTGAAACTGGTGAGTACTCATCCTAAGGGCTCTCCTTGATGACTTTAAAATCATAAATCCCTCCAACTCCCACTCCCCTTGCCACCGCAGGCACTCCGAGCACTCACACACAAATGACTGAGAAACACTGCGGGCTGTGTCCAGCCCCCAAGAGTACAAAGTGATGTTTGCAGCCAGGGCCTGCTTCTCCTGCTTCAAAAGCTGCTGAAAAGTTGGTCTTAAAATACAGCAGGGTGTGCACAACCCACCACAGCAGAGTCCAGCCTTCGGAACAGACAAGCTGAGAGAACAGGAGCTTCTCAACAGCCCAGCGAAGGCTCTGGCAAAGGTTTCAAGATAATAAATACTCCGTGCCCATTGTTCACGCACCAGCAAGTGACATCATGCTGACGTCCCCAGCCTCCCAGGTCTGGGGTCACCGGGTGAGGACAGCGAGGGGCACTGTCCCCTGCCCAGCAGCAGCACTCCCACTCACCCGTCCGCAGGTCCACCGCCGTCAGAGCCACCGGCTTCCCCACGACCAGGCAGCCCGGGGTCCCCGCCGCGCCGAGCTGCGCGATGCCACACTCCATCCACTCCACCTCCTCGGCGGTGGGCCTCTCCCAGAGCGCTCGGCCGTTCGTGCCCGACACAGCAGCGAGGAAGGCGCAAGGAGAGGGCAGCCCTGCGGAGAGGAGACGTCAGAGGGAGCGCTGCCCACACCGACCCACGCCACCAACAGCTGGGGCTCGCCCTGTCCCCACCCAGCTAACCCGGTTTTCTCTCCCAGTCCCACAGCCTCATGAATTAGAAGAGAAATAACAGCCCTTTGACTACGAGGTTTTCTGGTTTTCAATCAGCTACCTTCATCCAAACAGGATCTGTTGAAGCTGCTGCTGCCGTTGCCGGCTCTGAGAGCAAAGATGACATCTTGCACCTTGTCGTCGTTCACATCTTCTATAGCGAGAAACTGGTAGGCCACTGTGAAAGAGACCACAAGGCAGGCACTGGTGAGGATTGCCTCAGCCAACAGCAGAGCTGGCTGGAGAAAAACACAAATTCCTAGAGACCTACTCACTGCCTCCATCTCTGACAGTGTAACATGAGGACAAATCGGCTTTTGTATCAAATAAAGCTGTCTACATGAGTACTAAGGACTTGAAGTTAGTGCCAAAGGATTTTTCAAATTTGCTATCCCCCAGAGGATTTGTCTTTTTTTAAAACCAAGCAGCCAGAATTTGAACTATGTTGAACAAAGAACAACTCTGGTCTTGGTTTGGAGTTGCTGTTCCCAAAATATTAAAAAAAAATACAAACAAAACCCACGACATCCAGCCCCAGATATTCCATCTTTCTCACTCTCAGCTAAACGCAGCCTTCTTCAGCCCAGAGCAGCAGAACTTGGCATTTCTGCATTGCCACAGAAAGCTCGGTCCCTGTTGGGAGCACTATCTCTGCATCCACAGCACAACCAGCACACACCCACTGCACGTAAGAATGAAGAAAAGCTTTCACAGAAGTGAATGCTGACCCACCAGGGAGCAATACCCAGGCGAAAGAGCCGACTAAAGCAACTATAAATCTGTGCAATTTACAAAAAAAAACAACAAACAAGATGCAATTCCTCTTCCCCCTTTCCTGTTAGTCATGGAAAAAAGTCAGAAAGTCATACTGACAGAGGAAAAAAAGCTTAATTATCCCTGAACCTCAACTCAGGCTTCAAGGGAACACTTTACAAACCAAACTTCAACAAAGATTTATTCCCAGATAACCCTTCCCCATTTCTTTTCTTCCAAATGAGGCCAGCCTGCTACCTTTCTCCATCAGACCCTGTACACACCTCCTGGAAGGCCACTCCAATTATGCCGGGCCACCGCTTATCCAGGTCAGGCATTCACAGCTCTGGCTCCCAAGGGCAGCATCCCTGCGGGTCTGGCTCCAGAGCGGGCCCAGGTAGAGCCCCACAACTCAAACGCGTGGCACAAAAAGGAAAAGGACTGCTGGTAAGTATTTATGCTGCCGCAGCAAGCTCACCTGCATCGTCATAGTTTCGGAACCATGTTCTTTCTGAAACTGGCCTCTCTGGGCAAGGAATGATAAAGGAGAAAGCGAACACAATGATCAGACACAGAAATAACGAGATGAAGAAGGCGGCAGTGCGCCAGCGGGACAGCCGAGACAGTCGCGATGACTGCTTGATGATAATTCTTCTCTCCACAGAATTTTCATGGTTCTCTTGAACTTTTACGTCCTCGGTCTTCAGAGGGTGGATCTCAGCTTCTGAGTCTTTGTTATCCATCGCAGCTCACTCATCGGTGTTCAGACACCCTGCTTCCCCTTCACCTGCAATGGTGGAAAGAGCAGTTAAAATACTTCTTGGAATATATCCAAACAACAACAAAACCATTCTGTTACTACTTGATATTCATGCTGGAAACAGTTAACGGGAGGTGAGCAAGTCAGCGCATTGTCACCAATCTGGACACAAAGCGCGGCTGGTACCAGAGCTCTGCCACACAGAGCGATGGGGACAGACCGTGGGACGCAGAACAGCACTGCTGCAGCTGCAGAGGAGGAAACGGGCTCTGCGAGACCCGGACTGAGAAGGCTACAGCCTCTATGCGGAAAGGACTGACCGGTCTGCAGGTCTCCCTCAAGAAAACCACACCAAAAGCTCCTTCGGCTGCAAAAACTTCTTGCCACCTCCCGTGTATGTCAGTCCGCCTCCCAGCTGGAGAGGTGAAAGGAAACACTCGTGACCTTTCTGTCCCAACGTAAGGCTGCTCCCTGCTGTAACGAACACACACGCTTCCCCCGCAGAGAGAGAAACAAACCCCAGCGCATTCTGGATGGGAACAAACCAAAGCTGGTCAACACCTTCGCAGATGAGAAACCGTTGATAAGTTTAGCAATCCAGACCTGCAGAAAGCAAGAGAGTGATTATCTCCCTCCCCAGAGGAAAAAAAAAAAAGGCAGCAGTTGAGATGAAAATCAGGCAAATTTGATTTCATCAAAATGGAAGAGCTAACAACTGATCTTTTAGTTCCTCCTGCTATAAATCATCACCTTGAGCTACAGCCACATTAACAGAGGGGTTCTGTGCTAATCTGTTATAAAAAGGGAAAAAAAAGAAAAAGCTCCAGTCGGTTACTGAAGTCTGTAACTCATTACCCACAACAATACAAGGTAAGGTTATATACAGCTGCTCTGATAGTGCTGCTTTGAAAAACAGCAGAAGGGAAGAACTAAAGACTAACACATTCCAGCAGCCATGGAAAAACCTGCATGACAGTGTCATAAAGAGTTATATCAGAGCAAATAAACATGACAACCCAGCCAATTTTCCATGACCGTGCCCCAGCAGTCACGTGCCTGGATTGTCCGCTGGAGCGATTTACTTCTCCAGCAGAAAACAGCTTAAAGTCAGCACCGACGCACAACGCAGAGAGCTGGGGCTTTCAGCTCCGGCAACACCAGGGCTCGTTACACCTCACGTTTCATGCTCGGGTTCATTTACAGGTTCAAAGAAACACAAGAGGACAGTGACCCTGGAGAGACCAGGCTCCTCCAGGCTGCTGTGGCACAACTGGGGGTCTCACCTCCTCGGGGCTGTCCCTGTCCCACCGCAGGGAAGAGCTGCAGAGGTACAGATCCCAGGGGAAGGGAACCAGAGCCTGGCTGGGCTGAGCGGGACAGCCCAGCACGCCGCTGCCTGGCCCCTAGCCCCGCTCAGCGCTGGCGAGGATGGGGTTACAAAGCTCTTGTTCCAACCCCAGCGCTCTGGCGTTCATTCTGCAACAGCACATCGAGTACAAGATCTCGCTCCAGCCAATTTCAAGCTGCACAATGCCACGCAAATGCAATTAAATCATTAGGGCAGAAGCTGTACCTTACTCCAAAGGCATCATCAGCCCTTCGCATCAGCCCACCAGCAACACCAGAGACCCCTCCACAGGGCCGGCTGGTCCAGACCGACCCCAGGCACCTGGCAAGGGCACAAAAGCTCCAGAGGCGACGGGGAAGAAAGGGGAGAGTCGTGCATTCAGCCCTTCCCCAACCTGGGCACTGTGCCGGCCAGCCGAGCACCGCTCCATCCCCAGAGCCAGCCCCGCGCCCAGCCTCCAGCGGGTCCAAGGTACAAGGACCACGCAAACAATTCACCGGAGCGGAGCAACCGCCGCTGCAGCCATGGGGGACGGTGGCAGGAACGGGTTATGTGGCCACTCTTGCAACGAGGCCGATGGCCCGTGTATCGTGCTGGTCTCCAGCAGCGGGGAGAGGTGGGTCTCCTTGAACACTGCGGTACCAGCATCCACAGCACGGGCTGCGACAGGGCTCCAGCCCCATCGAGCTCTCCAGCGGAGCCCTCCGCAGCCCCCAGGACGCGCAGCCAGTGCTTCCAGCAGCTACCAGACTTCCCGAGAAGCACCAAAACCAGGCTTTTCCCCGCTTAGTCCTAAAGGGACTCCATCTAAACGCTGTATGAAGGCATATTTTTATGACTCACTATAAATCACACCACTGTCATCTAGACTGGGGACAAGAACAATAAAAAAAGGTTATAATTATCCTGACAGCCCCAGCACTTCCCCTTCTCTTGCAGCAATGACCCTAGGAGCCACCAATTACAAAGAGCCCTCAATGTCTTTAAAGCAATTCTTTCTCTTTTCTTTCAGGGTTTGAATAATGCCCTTTGCACCCCTGCCAGAGCAGAGGCAGTGCCAGAACAACGACCACAAAGGTCAACGGCAGAGGCTCAAACAATGCAGGAAACCCCAGAGCCCGCAGTTGCCAAAGTACGTGCTGGCAGCGCGCGAAACGGCCCGAGCTCCGAACAACAAAGAGGTCCGGTCATCAGTTTAATTGAAGACAAGCAGAAAATGATAGTGTGCGTTTCAGATGATTTTACTGTCCTCTAGCAGCCGGCATTTTGTCTCCTGCTGCTGGTAGAGGACACAAAATAATTCACTGGAAAGTTTAACGCACGCAGGCAGCTCGCAAGGAAATACACTGCGGCAGGATCGCGTGCTGCTGCACTATTAACACACCCTGCGTGCACCACATCCCATAGCGGGCACCGGCTCTCTGCTTGGGGACAGGAGGCCTCACCGTGAGAAAACATGGGAAAAAGATTTGATAACATTAGAAACCACACGCAAGAGACCTGAACCGAACGCACACAGCCCCAGGAGCGTTGCAGTACAGCCAGGATCTGCATCTCATACGATTTCATTTGCTGGGGTGTGCACTTCCATCGCTCCCCAAGCTTTACGGGTGACTTTCCCCCAGCAATGGGGCAAACTGGGAGCCGTCCCCCCGCTCAGAGCCAAGGAGGAACGAATCCCCTTCCCCGTCCCACAGCCTCACCGCTGCGCTCAGGACAAACACGGCTTTACCCACCTTCGCAGGGCACGGACCCTCCTCCCGAAGCTCCGGCACAGAGTTACAGATCTGATCCGAACCAAACCAGAGAAACTTGTGCAGCAAGCGGTTAGTGCCAAGCCACGGCCCAATGCAAAAGGCAAACTATCATCACCAGTCGGCTAGAACTGCCCGACAAGCACTGGGAACCACACACACTCAGCTGTATGAGAACTAGCGACAGAAACCATTTCAGCATCAGTGTGAGGGAAGGTTTAACTCCTTTTCCACCCATAAAATCCCAAACCACAGCATTTGTCACCTCACCAGGCACCAGTTCTTCCTGGAAAATTTCCAGCAATACATCCTAACCGAGATTTGATGTTTAACATGGTTCTGTCTTTCACAGAACGATTAAATCCGATTCTGACTGGCCATTTCGGGCACCCAAACACAGCACCTGGGTGTTTCAGCTCTGTCATTTTTGGTTTAAGCACCTTACAGCTTTCCTTTCTGTCAGCCAGAAACTGCTGAAGCCCTAAGCTGCAAAACAGCTTCCAAATTTTGCTCTAAGATGCCATGTTCCCTTCACAGCTGTCTTCCACGAGCAGACTGTTCAGTCTGTACAGCGCGGCACCCACCTGCTCCCACACCAAGACATTCTTGGGCCGTTTTTCCCCTTTTCTGCAGTGCCACTGACACCAGGGCCCAGTCACGAGGAAACGAGACGTAAGATTTCCTCCAAATGAGGAGATTTTCCTTTCCAAAAACACTCAGACTGCACTGTGTACTCAAGATTACAGCTTTGCTGGATCATCTGCAGCTCGTAACTCCTTCTTGATATAAAGTCACAGCCACGGGCTGGCGGGGAGAACCGCCCTGAGGAGACCGTCCCCCTGACATCGGGTACCTCTGCTCCCGCTCACATCCGTCGGCCTTTGCAAGGACCCAGGGTGTAACCCAGGCTGCACCAACGCCAGCGCAGGCACCCGGCTCGGAGAAACACGGGGTTCTGCTGCTACAGCTGTCCTTCCCCTCCCCGCACCCTTGCCACTCTGCCTCTGCTACCACAGGTCTCTCCACAACCCCAGGTACTTCTCAGACAACACTCAACCCTCCGGTGCAGGCCCAGCACGTGCCACAGAACATTCACAGCAAATGAACTAGAAACCCCTCCAGAGCACAACCAAATGTCACCTGAGAATGTCATACATCTGTCACTTGCAGGAGAAAAGTCTTCTCTTCCAGGGCAGATTTCACTGCAGTCAGGGTTCAAGCAGAGAAACTCCATCTGTCCAGTGAAGAGCAAAGCATGACCCAGTACTTCCGAGAGAGCGACGGGAAGAATTTAAACTCCCTAAGATGAGGAACAGCGCTAAAGCTGCGTGGAACTGCTGACAGGCTAGGCCACTACCAAGAACCGAGCAGCAGAAACACGTGCTGTTCATCATCCCAGTCCTTACAGTTTGGCTGGGTCACTCACCCTCACTGACTGCTGCAGACCCCCCAAGAGAAGGAATTAGCGAGTTGTTTGAATCTCTCGTGTCAGACACCCCCACCTCACCCACGGGACCCCCTGCAGCACAGCGGCTTCCCCGCAACATCAGACATTTAACACAAGAGGGACGTTGGGGAGGTTTCAGTGCATGAAAACCCTTTAGAAGAGACAGTGGTCGTTTCATGGAGGTTTATTAAAATTACAAGAAAGTACAGTCTTTAAGCTAAGCACTCGTTCCACAGATCTCCATTTAATTGCACAGGTCACAGACCCCATGCTGCCCACTGGGTCCCTCCTGCACAGCCCAGCGAGGTTTACAGCAGCACGAAACAAGGGCCTTCCTCCAGCCGCCGCTGTCCTTGTCAGCTGTCTCCAAGAGAAACCTCTTTTCTGCTCCCAGAACTGAATTTTTCTCTTCCTCTCTTACACACACATGCTGAGGAAAGCTCATTCACAGGCCATTCCACCCACACACCCAACGCACAGCCTTGCAGAGCCTCCCAGCTCCCAGCCTCCGCAGGCAGCCCCGCGAGCGCGGCTTGATTCTGCCCTGGCTCGGGAGGGCTGGTGCCAGTCACACGGAGCCATCCCTCTCCACAGGGCACGCTGCCCTCTGACTCCATCTAAGAGGTTTTTACTTTCCAAAATAAGGAAAAAAATGGTGAAGATTAGATCTGAATGTAACACATTAAAGCATTCCTCTTTCTGCACGAAACACGCTCATTCCTGCCTGCAGACTAGGCTCCTGGCCTGCCAAAAAGAGAAACACACACCTGGACCCCTTCCAGGACAGTGCTGAAGGCTGTGCGACGAGCCCTGCAGAGCTGAGGGGTCTCTTGTGTTTCTGTTTGATTGAAACACAGACCTGCACCTCCAAGGGCTGTGCCAGTGTCTCCCCAGGGCTCCCCGGGAGGGACCGGCGCAGGGCAAGCGGAGATCACAGCAGCAGGCTACGCCGGGGGAGTCCCGGGCTGGTACCAAAGGGATTATTTTCTCGCCCAACCTCCTTAACACGATTTTGGACAGCTTCTTGAGCTGCTGAAGGCGGAATCAAAGCCCTGGGCTCCCGGGGCCGGGCAGCAGGGCTGTGGCAGCGCGGCGGGGGCACGGAGCAGCCCGGGGTTCACCCGGGCACAGCGCTGCTCCCCAGCCCGGCTCGGGCTGCGAAAGGAACCCCCCCGCCCGCTCCAGCCCAGCGGCACCCGCCCGCTCACCGCCTCCACCGAACCCGCCCCGCCCCTCCCGGAGCCGGCAGCAGAGCCAGGGCCGGGGGGACGCTCCGGGAGCCGGTTCCCTTCCCCGAGCGATGCCCCGCAGCGCGGGAGCTGCCCGGAGGAGCGGCCCGGGGACAACCCCGGGCTCTCGGGGCGCGGGGACAGCCAGGAGCTCGCCGTGCCCCCCGCCCAGCCCCTTGTCCCCGCCGCGGGCCCCGGGAGGCCTGGCCAAGGTCGCTCCGCACCGGCACGGCCGCCCCCCGCCCCGCTCCGCACTCACCCCGCGCGCGCCGCCACCGCCGTCACTTCCGCCTCCACGCCCACCTCCTCCCTGGCGGAAGCGACGCCACGACGCAAGAGACCGCTTCCGCCCCACCCTGAGCCGCGCCTGCGCGGTGTGGCGGGCGGGCAGCGCGGGGCGGGCCCCGCGGGCGGAGAGCGCGGAAGAAGGAGGCGGGCAGCAGCGGGAGGCACACACACAGATCTTTAATGCGATCAGACCGCGAGAGAACAGCACAGTCACGTACAGCACCCCCGGAGCGCCCGCCGCCCCCGGGCCCGCTCTCCCCTCACCCGACACGGAGGTTACAGAAACAACGCGTGACACCGCGGCCCGGGGGAAGCGGACAGGGAGGGGGGCATGCACGAGGGACTGACACCGGGGAGCGCGGCGCGGCCGCAGGGAAACCCAAACCCTAAAGCAGCTTAGCGGGGCCTGCAGCGGGGAAAACCAGCGGCGGGAAACTGCCTTGTACAGACAGCGTCCCCCTGCCGCCGGCCAGCTGAGGGGAGCCGGGTGTCACCCGGCCGGCGGCAGCGGCTGCACTCACACAGTCCTCACAGCGCCCGTCCTGGGGGCACGGCTGGGGCTGCACAGCACGGCAGCCTTCCTCCCCTACTGCGGAACAAACCGAGTTACAAATACACTAGTTACAAAATGCAAATTCCTCCCACCCGCCTGAGGTCACAGCTGGTGCCCCGGTCCCCGGAGAAGCCACACACACTGACCAGGGAACTCCTCAGCTGGAGTCACCTCTGCCCCTCGGCCAACTTCTGCCTGCCTGGGCTTTCAAAAACATACACCAGCGGGTTTTTTAAAAGTCAGAAGCTCCATGGAGGAAGCTCCAACTCTGGACTGCACAGTAAATAGACAGCTGCTGCTGTACTCCTCTAGAGAAGAAATCAGTCCAGATTTTCCACTCTTTTCGTTACACCTGCTATCTGATCTGTAATGGTACGAAAACCAGACCTGACCCCATCTTAGAAGCATGCCCCAGCTGATCCTCACAAAGATGAACAGCTTTGGAAATAGGCAGATTGGGGCCAAACTTTCTGTCTTGACTGAGCTGGAATAGTGAGGCGACTCTCAAATACTGGGGACAAAGATGAGGTGGCTAAGCGCTAAAAGAACAAAAAAAAACCCCACTTCTGAATTTCTTTTTAACACATATAAACAGAAGGAAAAATTAATTAAGTGAGAACCAGTGCTACTGGTGTGCTCACAAAGGGTCAGGTAGATCTTTTGGAAAGGGCTGAAGCATTACAAACATCACGGCAGCTCAGGTCTCCGACCCCAGCGCTGCCCTGACTGCCGCGTCCGCTGGGTCAGGACAAACACAGCGTGCCAACCACTGGCCTGAATTGAAAACGATCCGTCCAGATTTATTTATTCCTACTAAAACAAAATTCTGTTGAACAGTACGTAACTCTGTGTCTCTACAAACTCACAGCTATCTGCCAAACAATAAAAATTCCAAACTACAAAAGATGAGTTGTATTCAGTAAATATAAATGGGAAATTTAGGCTTTGTGTAGAATGTTTATCAGACTATTTACAGTGCAACACAGATCGTTTGAGTTCAGATCTCGCCAGCTTCTCTCTCTTCTGATCTCTTGGAACGAGATTTGCCATTTGTGCTCTCGTGCCGCCTCTCAGAAGAGCTCTTCTCTTTTCTCTCTCTGTCTCTTGACTTTTCTCTTGAAGATCGATCTCTAGAAGATCTGAAGTACAAAGTAAACCATTGCTATAAGCTTCACAACTAACAGAATTTTAAATATGCACAAAATGACAACACGTCCCTAGCAGGGCTGTGGCTAACACAAGGCTCTCACAGAAATGTGCCTAGATCCTGAGGTGTCAGGAGCAGTGTCCCCCAAGGCAGCAACTCTGGTCCCTCTCCGAGCTCTATGTAAGAGAACGCCAGTTCTGCAGCGCTGCACAGCGCAGCCTTTGCTGCTCTCCTCACAGTGATCCTGTCAAGCTGTCACAGGGCCCTCTGAGGTCTTCCCTGAGCCTGTCAGTACTTTACTGGGCCATACTGGAGTGCCTGCAAATTCTTCCTCGTCTATCACTCAGCTCTGCATCTTCCAGAGCAGCTTTTCATTACGCTCTAAGCTAGTAGCTTTCTGCTCAACTGCTTTAAATGCCAACCACATTCTTTAGACTCAAATGCTTGCTCAGCCCTGGGCTTTTTTTACTTTGCATCCTGACAAGCATTGTCCTTGGCAGCATCCCGAGTTCAAAGTCAGGATGACACATTCCTATTCACAGCCCAAAACACGGGCCAGTCTTTTCACAGCCTGCCCAAAAGACAGCTAGAGATTTTCAGCAGTGCTTCGCTGTATCAGCCCACACAGAATTAAGCAGAGGGCTTCACGTTAGTCCCAACCTGAAAAGGCTGTTTTCCTGGGAGATTCGTGCCAACTTATCGACCAGCAGCCTTCAGGAGGTGCTGATCCTGAGTGAGCTCTAGCGGCCCGCAGCCCTTCAGAACTAGGCAGAGGCTGGCACAGACTGCACAGAGCCAGCACATTTTACTCTAGGACTCAGTACACAGGTTGGTTTGTTTTTTTGTTTTCACAGTCACAAGAAGGGGACCTGGCAAGTACCTTAAGAGGTTCCAGATTTCATTCACGCTGATTGTACGGTTTAGAAATACTGGCACAACTGATCTGTTAAACCTTACAGCCCTCTGTATCACATCAGCCATTTCATTTGCATTACATTGTGTCATTTAACCAGAAGACAACCTTAGTCTGATGGGATTAACTCTTCTGCTGTTCCCACAGCAATGCCCGCTGCCCAGAGTCCTCCTACCCCAAGATCCTGCGACAGGCTCTCCGTTTCTTTACACGAGCGAGACCTCAGACCAGCAGAACCTGAATGCAAGTTTCATTAATTGTCGAGGTGAAAACAGAAGCTACACTCTTTCAGGGAACAGAGTTTTTCTGTTTGTTCTCTTGTTTTTATAATCTTAAACTGATCCTGGTCTCTTCCCAGTTCTCTGTCATTTTGTGAAAGTATGGGAGGTAGCCAATCCCCCTACCATCTCGATGGGCTGATTTGAATGTGTTCAAGGTTTTCGAAGTAATCCCTTACCTGCTCTTTAGTAATAGTTATTACAGGGTCTTCCTCACTTCCTAATTGTCCAAACTTCTTTTCTTTATTTTTCATGTTCAAGACAGATTTAAAAAAGGACTTTAGTATCTCAGCCATTGGAGAATCAACAGTATTTACACTCCCCCCCTCAATTAACAGACTTATTTTTTCAGACCATTATTTCCCTCCCCTTCATCAGGTATCTTTAAAACACGTTCTTAACCCTTAGCTGCCAACACAGATGACACAAGACACACAACAGTAGGTTTGTTTCTAGAACTGTACATGCACAGTGGTGCCTAATCACGCGACACAGTGCTAAAGCCCTCTCCTATTAATTAGGAGCACTTAAAAAAAGCCAAATCTAACTTCAGTAAGCATCTGGTGATAGACTTGCTCCTGGGCTTAGAAGGGCTATAAGAAAACACAACGATTCCTTTCAGTTTTTCAAATGCTCCCACATATGTTTGCCTCATCCTTCCTCCAACACAGTGGGTGTTTTGCTGAGTTTCAGAAGAGACCTAGAGCCCTTCTTCAGGCTGCAGCGCCTCTCCTCAGCGACAGAACTGTATACTCCTCCTCCTCCTGGCTGCCTTTTCCCCTCCCTCTAGTGCAGATTCCTAAAGAACTGTCTCTCTCTCAACCAGCTACCTTCTTACACTAACAGAAGGCTTCCCCCAGGTCCCAAATCATACATTTCCTTCCCCATGCCAGCACTAACAGAAAGAAACTGGGAAGCAGAAGGTAACCATAGAAATGTAACGTCAAAACTGCCTCTCAGTTACTTGGCTTTCACAGGCCTGGGGAGGCTCAGTTAGATCAAGCAGGCCTTTGTGCTGAAGAAAATAAGCAACTTCTCAAGGCTCAGCAGTGCAAGTCAGGGAGCCAGTTCTATCTCCTAGACTCTCCTGCCAGGCTGGGATCTCGCTGTGGTTATTGCCCTACTGCTCTCATGTGAGACCATCTGCAAACGGCCACTGGGAAATCCTGCTTTGGCCCAGGACACTGCAGCTGCTAATGTGAGAGACCTGTCATAGTCCTGCTTGCTCTAGGGGTCTGGGCAGGCTCACTGTGATGCCAAGGACTCCCCTTTCCTGACACAGGTGCTTCTGGAATACATACTTGTGTTTTGAACTCCTGTCTCTGGACCCCCGTCGGTGACCTCTGCTGTGGCTGCGGGAACGGCTCCGGTGGCGTCTGTGTCGGTCTCGGGACCTGGAGCGAGACTTCCGCCGTTCGCGGGAAGCTGATCTCGAGCGTCTTCGCCTCCTATCCCGAGACCGCGATCTGCAGAGGACACAGATTGCCTCAGACTCAGGAGACAGGCCAGTACATTGGGTCTGTGCACCTGAGCCCACCTCTCACTCACTCCCGAGTAACAAATATCCAGAGCACCAGCAGCCCCACCCCTGCCAACACAGGAGGCAGAGCACCCACAGGGTGGGCATCCTCCCTCCTGGGCCTCATGCTACCAACAAAATGCCATTCTCTGTGTTCCATTTTCTGGGAAGCTGATATAAAAAGCTCCCACCATTAATGTAAGCACGTGCTGATACCCAGAACAGAGGTCACCAACCGTGCCTCGCTCCAAGTGAGGCCTGTATAAGAAGAGGGGCCAAAGGAAGGGGCATGGGAAATTACCATAACCTGGATGGCAGTGAGCCTCCCTTGTGAAAGTACTGAACTTTAGAAGCAGGCTTGTTTCAATCTGCTCTAAAAACACCACAAAGGATGCCAATGTCTATGGAAAGCAGTAGAGAGGAAGATCTCCAGGTAGGTGATCAGAGAGGATGCTGTCATATCATGAAGGCAAGCTCTTCACAGAGATGCGGGAGCTTTTTCATCTGAGCTATAATATATGTAACAGGTCTATTTCAGACATTAAAGCTATGAAAGTATATCAGACATTTATTGAAAGAGGCATCAAGCATGCTCTTGACTCATACCCTGGAGCACACAGCACCCACTTTCTGGCCCAATGGGTGACATGAAGTTGCCCGGCACCACTGAGGTGCCCAAGCAGCAGCTCCCACTTCTTTCAGGGAGCAAAACAAAGAGATTGGGGCATTGAACGAACTCCTTTTATGAGACCTAGGGAAAAAACCTCAGTAGCTAGACAGAAACACAAACAGACATTTGGGAGACCTGCACACTCACCTTCGACGTTCTCTATTTCTTGATCCAGACCTAGAAAGAAAAGGAGAGTTAAGCAAGAGAAGGTGCGATACGGTCAGTGGGTTTTCAATAAAACAACCCATTCACACTGGCAGCTCTTCACAGGAACACAACCATACCCCAAGTAATATGTCAGTTAAAAAAAACCCTGCCATTAAAACATTAAATTAGCTTCAATTCAGGTGCCAGGAAGAATTTGTCAAAAACTGAAGAACTTTGTAGAAACATAGTTTCTACATGCAGAGCTTCCTGTCAGGACAGAAAAAGTCTACAAACCAATTCAGTCTCTGTTAATAAAACACCAGAACGAACCCCTTCAACTTTAAATTTGCTGTGCATATTTGTTAGATACGCTTTACCCTCTGCAGTCAAACACCACCTACATCAACTCTAACGTTTTCAATAAAAAAATGCCACCCTCCTCCACTCAGAAAGACACTTTATGGTCTTCTGATGTTGGTTCCTTTGAGGTAGTTGCATATTAAAAAGGTTTTAATAAACAGAAAACAGCATTTTCTCACTCATCATATTTATTTGACAAACATTAGAAGGAAGTTTGCATCAATTCTTCCTGTTTGGAAAAGATGAGCTAGGAAAAGAGGGGACACAGACACAAGGAAAGAACTATTTCTGAAAAGTAACCTAAGAGATAGAACTAAAAATCCTTAGAAAGCCATTGAATCATCCAAGCCTCACTATTCTTTCTCACATTTCCAGGGCTTCAGAGCTCATGTCTGGTATTCTCAACTTAAAGCTGTAAGCATTAGCTTTTGACAGTCAGTAAATAACAATGTCACAATTCTTTCCACTTCGGAAGCACCATTACTCAGCATCGCTTAAAATACCACTCCACGTGAAAGATACGCCCTCCCTTTCTCTGTGGCCACATTCCAGAGCCAGCTTACACCAAAACACCACACGCTGTCTGAACAGTCTCTTTTTGCTCAGAGAGTGGAGAGTCTCCCTGTTTAGTGACTTAGAGACTCACTGTCCTAACTGCTCCCATCCCCCCACTGCACACAGACTCACGGAGAGGTTCCATTTACACAGAGCTGTTCTGGCACCGTAACAGGAGATGCAGCTGAAAGTTACACAGAAAAAAAATTAAAAAGCAATAGAGAAGAATCTGTTTTCATAACATCATTAACGCCATACTTGGATAAGAGCAGATTCAGAGAATCAATGTGCACTGACATTTCTTCATCATGAAATGGGGTTGTTCAACCGTGGTAGAAAGAAAATAGACCCCGAATTTAGAAAAAAAAAAATCAGATAGGACCGTAAACAAGATGCAGCTAAACATGGAGTCAGGCAAATGAACCATGTGCTGAGGCAACACACAAGATGACCAGATGAAGGAAAAACTAGGAGAGCAAGGCAATAACCACACACCTACTGCTTCATGTAACACAACCTGGTGGAGCAGCAGGGCTTCCTGGAGATGCCTGGCAGGCAGCTGACTTTTTTTTTGGTGGCTATAATTACTCCAAGTTCTTAATGTTCTTTTTCTCCTGATCACTTTATTCTGAATCACCGATGCACACATCCACACAAAGCCATTCCACATCCCTGAAAAGCCTGGCTGCCCTTACACGCCCATGATCTGAGCAGGAGTTTGCACAACAAAATCCCGATAATCCCTCTAAAGCGCTAGACTTGAGCATTCAGGAAGCATCCAACAAAACAGCACTTTCCTTACAAACCTGAATCAGTATACAGCAGGAGACAGTAGAACGCTGCTGTCCAGAGAAGTGAGAGGCTGAGCATATGTATTATTTTTCTTCTTTTTTGTCCCTGCATCACAGAGGCTACATCCTGAGTTTCATAACCTGTGTTTTGTCCAACTTAATACAAAGGAAATCCATTTGGCAACTCCACCTAGTCTCGTTTGCTGGTGCACTCTGGCAGCAAATACCGAGGTATGAACTTCCACGCATGCCATCTCTCCACAGAATTTCAGCCTGGTGAGATTACCGGGCAGCCTGCAGCCACCAGCAACACCAAGCAAAGGACTTGTGTTTATTTACTACTACGGGTGACAACAACCCCGTTTGCTCATTCCTATGTGGAACTCACAGTTCAGCTGACAAATTAATAAAGTCTGTGAGAGCTAGAGTTTCACAAGCAGATCTACAGGTTTCCATAGTATGTCACAGTGCCTGCAAGCCACCAAAAACTTCTCCAAGTCAAGCAGTACTCTTTCTCCTACTGAGTAACACCGTGACGATGCTGCAGATAAAGATATGACAAGAACCATCATGAAGGAAATGATTTCTGTGGTTTCTTTAAGTATCAAACTGTGCTTAAGAGAGGCAGGCTGAAAGGCGGTAGAAGTCACCAATTAGTTTTTGATAGGAAAATGCCCGTGTAAGCATGGTGCTGCACAGCTTCCAGAGGAGAAGGTGCTGAGAAACTGAGAAATCTGGGCTTCAGTCCCAGTTCTGACACTGAGTGCCCACTGGGAAAACTATTTTCCTTCTTTGGGTCAAGTTCTCATTTTGGAGAGGCAAATGATTTGACCTCCTCCTTCACAACAAGCTTTTCTTTGGTATCTGAACAGAGGAACATACAGATTGTTCCATACAGAGCGAGAGCAAACACTGGCCACAGTCTCCGAGTAGTGCCACATATGGACCCAGCAAGAACTCAGACTTCAGGCCAACTCAACCCTTCATATTTAAATCATTAAATAAGTGGTCTTCAACCCCCCTCATCACATGCATCCATGTATGAGCTACCTGTGAACACAAGAGACTCCTTTACTCTCAAGAGTTGAGGGTTTGTTCGGTTTTTTTTTAAAACCACAAAACCAAAACCACAGACATGCCATAGAAGCAAGAACACCAGCATTCTGGGGAGATGCAGAGCAACTAAGAGATCTAGAGGACTCTTCCTGAAGGCAACTCTACTGAGCATTTCACACAGAAATGACCTCCAGGAAGAAGAGGCACCACAGAGACAGATGCACTAAGCCCCGGTTAGATGCGGTCCTACTGTGGGTCAGCCTGCCACGAAGCAGCTGTGTGGGAAGACACTTCTTGTTTCATTTCCATCCTTCTGCCCATAGCAACAACATACTCAGTCCCTTTCGATTAACTCCTGCATTTCTCAGCCAGTTCCAGGTTCTGCAGCTCTGCAACATAACTGCCTTTCTGACAGCCTTGCACGGGTGGCAGAAAGCTGGGAGGCTCTACGTAAAGCGCTGCCGTTCAGGAGAAAGCTGCAGCACAAACTGGTGCTTCGTATGATACCAGGCGATCCACAGGGACAGAGAGCCCACATAAATCACCCTCACTTAGAGAATGCATGACAATTTGGAGCTTACATCTCCACAACACACCAAAATCACCAAGCTGCAGACCACAGAAACCAAGCTACTTCGATTCTGATATTTATTTGCCAGCATTTCCAGCAATGCGTACCCAGAAGCCAGCACCATCTTAGGGCACGCTGCAGTTATGTGCCTCTCATGCCTCAGGCATGGATGGCTGAAACACACTCTGCAGTTTACAGTGAGGGTCAAAACAAACTTATCCCAGGCAGCGAGGTTAGTTTTTTTTTAATGTAGAAGTAGAAAAGGAAAAACATGTGAGGTAACCGGGGAAATGCTGTGACAATAACAGCATTCCTACTGAGCCACTCCTGCCTGACCACTGGCAATAACCACCCTCCACACCAGGCTGTTTCACTGAGCTGTTTACACACCAGATGCCTGTTCCCTTCCAAGTACAGAAGAAACAGTTTTTCCAGTTCAGCTGGCAAGAGGCAGCAGAGCTTGTCCCGTGAATACCAACGCTGCAGCCACTCCCACTGTTCAGGGATTATCCACACAGGAGCACAAGGTGACATACATGGCCACAGCCACCAGAAGCAGCCACCCCTTGGGATCCCTCAGATCCCCTAGGAAGTGTTTTCCCAAGCTGGGCCAAAAGCATCTCACTGTTGTTGCAGAAAAGTTTGAGGCACCCACCATCAGCAGTAAGACTACCAGCTCCACTCTGCTGTCACCTCCTAGCCCAGAAGTGAGGAGGGATGTCCAGGGAATTTTTGCACAATTAGCACCGTTTGTGCAGACCTAGCACTCGCTCATCTTAAACTTTCCAACTCACATACACTGGATGTGGCATTTTATCCAGATTCATATTCCCAAAGACAGGGACTAGACCAACATAAGCCTGAAGAATACAGGTTGCTCACATCTTTCAGATACACAATACACATACGATCGCTCTAAGGTGGGGGTTTGTGCATTTGTTTACATCTTTAATTGAATGCCAAGGTCCTCACGCAGCATCCAGAGCACGCTCAACAGCTGCTCCCGCAGCAGATGCTCCTTTCCTGCAATGCTCAGATACCAGAAATCAGACTGTTTCAAAACCAACTTCACAAACCAGTTATCAGCTTTCACTCACCGTCTGCCCATCCTCTCCTCTCGTTCTCTCTCCTCTCTCCGTCTCAAACGATCCTGGTTTCTCTTCTCTTGCTTTTCTGCCACTGTTTTCTAGAAAAGAGTTCCCATTGCATTTCAGCCATACAGTAACAGGTCAGAGAGATCTGCAGGGAGACTATTCAGGTACTAAGACAAAAGCAGTAAGACAAAGAATACAGCCTCTTCATTTTATGTGCTCATCAAGTTCTCTGTCAAGGTTCTAATTTTCCTCACAATGTCGCTCACATACATCAGTGCAAGAAATACCACTCTCAGCTTTGAGTGCTTGTGATATGAGAGACAAGCCCGAAAGCTTTGAAGCTCGTATGTCTCACCACGAGTGTACACAACACAAGGAAACAGTGCTCTGGCCTCGCGCCAATCATCAATTGAGGCCCTGACCTCAATATGCTGCCTAGTGAATAAAGCGCAGGAACCACAACTGTTACTCGAGCAGGCTAAAGGTCTGTGTTTGCAAGCAAGACCAGCACTGAAACTCCATTACAAACCATTCCAGAAACTTCTAATCACTTCAGCTACTGAAGATCATGTTCACTGACAGCACTATGCGAAACTTCCAAGCATTTCACTAAGAGGTCTCAAAGTGCTCCTCAACAGTCAAAAAACCCACAGTGACAAATTTCAGCCAGGCCAATGAGGAAGAGCAATGGTACAGCCACATGTATTTAAGGAAGAAATTACAACAGTGGTCTGGTTTGACTAATTCTGAGAGTGAACATTTAGTAACCCAGAAATTACAGAACAGAACCCAATATGAGGTTACACAAGCCTCCATTTCAAGTTTCAGGGATTCCGCAATCAGAAATTTCTGGACTTTTACAAGTACCCTGCAAAGAATTCTGTGTGAACTTGTAATAAAAGTGTTGAATGTCTTTAGAACTACAAGAAAGTTTACAACAGACAGGATTACCCTCAGCTGATCCAGTTTCTCACGAATCTGAATGAAACCCAAGTGTAATTTGCCTCCAAAGTGGTCAGCCAGACGCCGGTCGTTGTCATGGAGACCCAGATATGCTGAACAGACTTCACACACACGCAGCTTCTGCTGCTGGAAACTGGATGCAGGCATTGAATTTCGGTATTCTTCCTAAAGGGAGGAAAAAAAACCCCAACAGGCAAATGTCAGGGAACCCTTACATAGTCACAGCCCTTCAGGGAAGCCCCTGCAAAGAGCTGCACTGCTGCTTTCAAGAATCAAAAACCCCCTCAACCCAAAGGAGGTGGTGTACAAAACCCTCTGTGAGCACAGCTAACCTGACAGCCTATCCTTGCAAGTGACCAGTGACCAAATATTTCAGAGGACGAATCCCCCTGACTCCAGTCAGCTTTCTTCACTAGGTAAAAGTTTATAAAAAGCTCTTCTTCATCTACTGGGCTACACTGCCAACTGCTTCCTGGCACACAGCTGAAACTGAAAACGGAGCTGCTGGCAACATCAGAACCGAGGCAGGAACTGCCCAGCTGTTTGTCACACACTCAGCCTCGCCCAGCCCGCTATTACCATTCAGAGAGGAGAACCAACGCCGTACCTCTGCCTCTTTCTTTTTTGCTCGGACTTTCTCCACTTCCATCAGGATCTTTTGAGACTCATCAACATTTCCTTCAGCTCCCAGCTGTTCAGCTTTAGCCAGGAGCTTTCCAATGTCTTCATTCAGCTCATGTACTTTCTCTGCCTAAAGAGAATAGTTAGTTTTTAATAAGACAAAAAAATATGCTCAAGTTTGCAGGACTTTTCCTTTTTCTCTAAAAAACATTGTTTAACAAAAGCAGTTGTTGAAACATGACCATAAGCCTCCAAAAGCCAAAGGGAAACAAAAGGGACTGGCAGGCCAAGCACAAGCAATGCCGTCACAGACACATAGCAGAGAGAAACTGGACATGGAGAGGACATCATCAGTTCTGCCACAAACTGTGGCACATTTGGGGCTTACAGGACAGGACAGAGCCCACAAAACCAGCTTCAGAAATGTTTTGTATCGACCCAAAGAAGAAACTTCACAGGCACTTATTAAGACAACAATCATGGGATGGATTTGCTATCTAAGGTATTGTATTACCCTTGAACAGCGTTGGGGGGAACCAATGTTTTATTGCCATGCTAAAGCAACCTATTTTAGAGTTCACGTTTTACACTCCTTTGGCCCTCTGAACCAGTAAAATTGTCCCAAGAATGGCCAGAGCAGCATTTGAGGAGGATGGCTGGAATGCACAAGTCCTTTGTGGAGCCTAACTTCCCAGTATCAATGGTGTCAGTGACAACAGAGCACCAGTGCTCTGGCACGGATGTTCAGAACATTTAATGAGAGAACGATACCTTTGCAGACACTTCAGCGCTGATCTCTTCCTGTGTCTCAGCCAGGCGTTTCTTGGCCAGTTCTGTTCTCCTGTCACACTCTGCGATGAAGGATTCCAGGTGATCCATCGCCTGCACGTTCAGACAAAGAACTGTGAATGACGATGCTCTCTGTGCCAGATCTAGCTTTGACAGTCGACAGCTAGCTGGTACAACCTCAAGAACAGATGCCTTGAGAAAAAATATATGATGCTTTGCAGAAAAAGTAAAATTTGATCTCTGCCCTTAAGTCTGTCGTCTGCCTGGAACCTGACACATAACAGGATGCTCACATGAAGACTGTTTTGCCCTGGAACTTCCAATGCATGAGCAACAGGTGCAAAGACCTGCACTTGAATAACATCAAAAGGGAAGACCAAATTGTTCTTTCACTTGATCTGTTCCGTCACAGAAAGCTAAATCTGGCAAAAGTGAAACCACAGAGCAGAAGGCTCCTTCTGGGACAGGCCACNTCCCTTAAGTCTGTCATCTGCCTGGAACCTGACACAGTTCTTTGACACATAACAGATGCTCACATGAAGACTGCTTTGCCCTGGAACTTCCAATGCATGAGCAACAGGTGCAAAGATAAAAGCACTTGAATAACATCAAAAGGGAAGACCAAATTGTTCTTTCACTTGATCTGTTCCATCACAGAAAGCTAAATCTGGCAAAAATGAAACCACAGAGCAGAAGGCGCCTTCTGGGACAGGCCACTAGGTAACAATGACCTGGGACAGAGCCGCAGGTGTGGGATGCAAAGAATGTCAGAGCAGCCTCCCAGCTAGCTGGACTCGTGGATGATAATTACTTCTACAATTTCAAGTCAGCAATCAAGCCAGCATTTGGGAAGGGGCTGCACATTCTTGTCAGATAACACATCAACTAACACTGCTAGCTGAAACGTCCACCGAGTTCTAGTGTTCAGCCAAATAACTTCAAGAGGCAGTTTCCACAAAAGTAACAGAAATTTCTCCATACTCACATCCAGCTCAAAAAACAGGTCTCTCTCTTTACTTGCAATCTCATAATCTGCTCGCAGAGCCAAGTCATGGATCTTTGTACATTCTCCCAGGTCCATTCGCTGTTGAAAAGAAAAAGGAAAATCAATGTCAGAACCCTCCATTATGGCCACAAGTAGCAGATACTTAACTCTTGCCAACGGTATCCTATCAAAATACAGCCTCTTTGGGAAGAAGAGCTTCCCCTTAACCTGTTCTGTAACAGGATGAGCCTGAAGAACCACATGCTTGCTAGAACTTATTTTCTAGGTATTCCTGGAACAATATTAAAACACCCCAAATGTTTTAAGTCCAGTCCCACTCCTGCTCTAGGTCATTGCACAGCTTTAGAAATTGCCGGGAGGGAGCTGGGAAGGTGCAGCACACCACAGCAGCAGCTCCTTCAACTAGCACCAACTCCAAACGCGTCCTGGTATGGAGGTACAGCACAGCTACACACACAGCTCTGTGCTCTGTTGAAAGCTCACCTGGAAAAGCACATCTGTGTCAGGACGAACCCTAGTACCGTACTGAAAGACACCAAATCGCAGAAGACAGAATGCTTCCTACCAAGAACAAATGGACTCCAGGGAAAAAGGGGTATGGCCAGTAGAAAAGCACAAACCCACACTCAGCAACAGCAGACATAATCCTACAGCGAGCCCCTTCCCACTTTCAGCTGTGGCCTGGGATTTAAAAACCTGCCCAGCAAAGCTAATTCCTACACATAAGTTCACTTAATGAGAGACTTCTTAAGAGCATCTCCTCGCCCAGAAAGCCCTGACTTGCATGCTGCCCTTCACTCCCATTGCCGTTGTTGCT
Organism: Syrrhaptes paradoxus; assembly: GCA_013400615.1. Taxonomy (NCBI): domain Eukaryota; kingdom Metazoa; phylum Chordata; class Aves; order Pterocliformes; family Pteroclidae; genus Syrrhaptes; species Syrrhaptes paradoxus. The sequence goes on from VZTO01017792.1 coordinate 86,924, forward strand.
ATTTAAATGTTTCTTCCCCAACCTAGTAGTTAACAGCCACATGAACTGAAGTTAATTATGCTCGCAAAATACGGAAATGCCATTTTGACATTATCAATATGTAACAGAGAACATTTCCCTTAAAGTAGAAAAAGAATATGACATTTTGAAATCCAAAATAAGAAAGGCCTAAGTGTGAGCCACAGAACGAACGTCAGCGTAGACGAAGGAGCGCCCCAGCCAGCCATCCTCTCCTCTTTGTCACCATCAGCCCCAAGGAGCCCAAACCTGAACACACCCAACTCGCTGAACTGCAGAAAAAGCTAAATCCAGCTCAACTGGGTTCAACGCAGAATCCCTGTGGAATATCACAAACCGGAGCGGTGGTGCCAGGAACACCATGTGAAGCACTCGGACAGCACCAAGGGGAGTGTTCAGAATGAAGCAAATCAGCTAAAGCAAGCTCTGCCAGGTAATGCAATTACCTGTGTTATTAGCTTTTCTTTTTTAAAGACAGAAAGCAATTCTGGATGACTTGCCACTATTAAGTTTTCCTCATTTTGCTCAGGTTTCCCAGAAACAGGAGGCCACAGGCAGCAGAAACAGACACTACATCCAGGAATAGTCCTGCTGAGCTCTCTAATAGTAGAAATGTAATGCCTACCAAAAAAAAAAAAAAAAAAAAAAAAAAAAAAAGAGTTCTGGCACTTTCAGAGCTTAATCACGTTCATCTTCAGGCAAGCCTCTTCAAAGCTGCTGATATTTCACCACAAAAATAGCTTTCCACACTGTTGACTTAAATCTTTTCTTCTTCTGGTTATTCGACTGAGATCCCTCTCCAATATAGCGAGAGAAGAGCAGTATTACATGTGACTGCCACAGATCAGAAGTATTCTTATCCAAACTCTTCTTCCAAGCTGAGCCACTAGCTCCACTCCAAAACCTCCAAAGAAGGGGCTCCAACCCGAAACCTCCAAAGAGCCGACGGTGTGCTCTGTACTCCTCTCCCTGGCTGGTAAAAGGCAATGACTCTCTCAACCTCTTCCTCTGGGGGAGAACTTTCAGGTCTCATCAGCATACAAACCTCAAGCCTTCCTCCGCATCCTTTGAGATGATCTAGGTGCAAGAAGATTTTCCCAGGTGTTGCTCATGTCAGGTAAGACCACTAGCCCTTCTGTCTCAAAGAATCCTCTCGTCTCAGGGAGGCCGTCATCAAATTCTCATCCTTTCCAGCAGGGATCGCGATTTGCTCCCATTAACACCCAGGGCTGGTTTGTACCACAGGTATTTGAGACAGGTAACCAGCAGAGCCCGAGCAAAGATTTAACCACCCCCATACACACAAAGACTGAATACATTTAGATGCCACTGACAATTAGTCCCGCTCACATTTGCCAAGCAACCCACATTCTGAGGTGCCTCTCATGATCTCCACTGAACTGCTAACTCACCAGAGTCTATTTCCATGAGGAAGGCTCTTTCATAGTAATCACAGCTGCAGAGTTTCACCCAGGTGAAAAAGGAAAAGCACAGACCCCCACGAAACAATTCTGTAACCTACAGACTTCACCTCACTCACAACCCGCTGTGGGGGACACAGTAAATTCCCCGACTGTAATTTCCAAGCTGTGTTCTACCTGAGGAGTTTTCAGACTCATCTGTCCACTTACTAGCTGAGCTACAACTCAGGAGGATAACCAGCTGATGCTCTCCCTGGATGCAGTGCAGTACTTCCACTCACAGAAATACACCTACCATTAGCTGCAAAGACAACTCAGGGCAGGCCACTAACGATCTGGTGACAAGTCCCCTGATAACAGCACATGGGCGTATTAAACCAACTTGTGTTCTCCCAGAATTTTCCTTCTTTCCCATGGAGATCAACAAAAGAACCACTGTAGCTTATAGTGACAAGTTTCTAGGGCTCTTATGACCAGCAACATTGTCCCACGTAAACGAAGCAAACATCAACATGCCTTCTGCAGCTCTCAGGAACACTCCAGAGCTCTGCTTACAGTCTGGACTTCTTCTCTGACTCTGCACCTGAAGGTCAGTGGCTGGGACTCCATCACATTTCACCGAGCACAGCTACCCAAGGGATTCCGCTCCAATCGGCCTCCCGCTAACAAATATCTGCACACACAAAGGATGCTTCCGGGGGGAGGATGCAACATAACCAGCACCAGGAGGCTTAGAGCATCTGTTGGAAGTTTCCAGAAGATCCAAGGTTCTGATTTCACTAATAATACCCATCCAGAGATGGATGCGACCCCATCCAGCCAGGGCTGGTTCACCCACACAGCTCTTCCCTTAGCGGAGCCCTGTCAGACGCCTGTGAACCTGGCCACTATCACAGCAAAGCCTGCACAGGCCAGTTAAGTTTTATTCTGTGCTGGTAGTGCTGACAGCTGAAACGCTGTTCCTGCTCCACACATCACGTGTTCTTTCAGCACAGACCTGTGGCACCAATACTTTTTCTTGCCCCCAAGAACCTGCTGACAGCCACTTAAAGGCCACCACAAGATCATCTGAGGGATCCACAAGATCATCTTCACAGAAGCAGCCTTCCTTCCTGCTCCCATGTGAGATTTCTGAGCACGAATTCCACAGCAAGAGGGAAAAGACAACTCGCTGCAGACAAGTAACAACAGAGGCAGGAGAAACAGATTCTCAACGTGCTTCTGTGCCCCAGGTGACTCCCAATGCGCCTGAACACCTGAGACTTCCTCTGTGCTCTGGCACTACCTCCAACAATCATGCACATCACTTAATTCAGACCCTGCGACTCACCGTTTACCTTCTTTCTGGAAACACGCCAGAAGAGGTAGAAGGAAGACTCCATCTCCAGAACACCATGTGGGCCCAAAAAAAGCATTGTAGAATCTTGTGTCAAAACCCACACCCTATCCACAGTAACCTGCACGAAGGATGGTGGTGAGCAGAAGGTGATTTAAGCAGCTTTAAAATTCTGAAGTGGAAGTGAGGTGATCTGGAGCCCGATGGAGCAATCACTGGAAAATACATCTGAGCTTCGAATTAATAAAAAATAAATACAGACATATGTAGAGACTGGTATTCAACTCTTCCAATCTTATTCTGCAACAGCAGCCACTGAGAAGCTAAAGTTTCGCTAAAGCTCTTTCTACCAGTGTTGTCACAGTCTCGCTATCACAGCGGCACAGCAGAGGGGTGCCAGCCCTTTGAGGGTAACCCCCTGTGTGAAACCTAGCTCTTGAAATAACAGCAGGAAGGGCTGTAAATAATGACAGGATCTTTAACAGCCTGGTTAAGTGGATGGACATGAATCGCAACAGTATTTACTGTCAAACAGTGAGGGTAAAGATGGATTTCAAACATCCACATTCATCTCCATCCTGCGATTCTGTAATCCAGCAGCAACTACAAAAGACGTGCGTTGTCTTCTTTTGAAAGCCAGACTGCATCTTTCATCTGGGCACCGAAATTGAATATTTACTTTGCAAGATCTCGCTGTTAAAAGCCCACGTCACCTTTTGCTCTCAGAGAGAACACAAGAGCCAAACCTTTGAAAACCGGCCAGCTCTGTCCCCAGAGGGCAGCAGCAAAGGAGCCGACTCAACTGTTTCAAACCAGTCAGGCAGAGTGACACACTGCTCAGACCAACCAGCAGCGTGAGCTGTAACCTGCCATTAGCACACCAACCAGTAATGAGGAAAAAGCCGCCATTCCACCAGGACATCACATGGTTGGAGAGGAGACGGCAAAGCTCCAAGGATCAAGGATTACTGCAGCTGGTAAAACAAAAATTGCCAACCTGAAGATTCAACAGTGAACTTGAGCACGCAGGACAGCAGGCTAGCTACGGTCTCCGACCTCTGTGGGACAAATTTGAGGCCCTAAACCCTCTCAAACTGCTAAAAGACAAATAATCTTGCACTTTCAAGCGGGACTGTGAGAGAAAAAACATTTGAAGTGAATTCTGAGAGCTCCTGACTTCAGCAGTTCCATACACAGGTCACAGAAACTGAAATTAGAATGGTGACTGCTCCTTGGGCACAAAAAGTCTGATCTCTCCTAGAAGTTATCCAGGATGAACCCTGAAGCGTTGTACCAACGTCAGAATCACTAGAATTCCTTATTACAGAGAATATACTTACTGTTCCAGCCAGGATATCATGAGGACAGCAATCCAGAAGGTGGCTCTTGCAAACGCGATCGTCTGTAAACTTCACCCTTTGTCTGGTTTCATCTCCTGAAATTCAGTTGTGGTTTTAAATAAGGAGACATTAGAATACTGGTAAGAGCACAAAGACGTTGGTATGATCATTTCGCCTCTATATGTGGATTAAAACACTTGGTGTTCCTGCTCCCCAAAATTACTCAAAAAAAGCTTAGAGGGTAACAGGACATTCTAGAAGACTTATAATTGGCAACAAACACTATTTTAGCATTTATTCATCCAGTACACCATGTTAAACACAGTGTTGGTGAGCCAAGTAACGTCCACGGCCTGTCATCCATATAAAGAGACAGCACAGCTACAAGAGAAAAAAGGAGACAGACAGTCTGGCTCCCAGCCAAAACCTTTTTTTTTTTTTTTCTCTTCTCCCCCCCCCTTTTTTTTTACTGTGAGGCAGGGGAAGGAGGTACCGAAACCCATGCTACTGAAGGGCCATGAATCACAAAACCAGGCTGTGCTCGACAGTTTTTATAGGCACTCGCTATTTGCTCATCTGATAATTAAGACATCGGTCCACTTAGTTTGAAAACCAAATATGCAGTGTGCTTTCCAAGGCCGTGCAAAGATGAATCTTGTAGGTCTTGGCCTGGAACATGAAGCGTGCTTCCCACCCACACCCCACCCTCAGAAGACATTTTACACTCAGGAGCCACTTAAACAAGACAATATCAGAAAAGCAAAAAAATAAAAAATAAAAAAAGAAACAAAGTTAGTCAATACACACTGCGAGCTCCAACATATACTATACCCATCTGCATTCTTCAAGACCTCAGCTGCAGAATTTTATGCCCACTGTTGAAAAGTTTTAAAGGAAAAGTTTTCTTGCCCACACCTGCAGTAAGGAAGTCAGGGGAATGATACATAAAAGTAAAGGCAAAGTGGTAATGGTATGTGACAATTTTTAAGCTCATCTGTGTATGACACAGGTATGTGTAACACTAAGGTATGAATATAGTTTAGGATTTGCAAGCATCCAGGAATAATGTTGTGTCTACTGAAAATGTTTTTTTTTTCTTTTTTTCTTTCTAAGCTACACTTTTAAAGTTACTTGTGAAAAAAAAGCAAACACTTTTTTTTTTTTTGTTATAACAGCTTTAAAAATTGGTTGTGACTCACGGCTCGATGAACATGAGGCTTTTCTGCAACTCCCTTGCAGATTGATGTAGGCAGGCAAAGATACACTGAACCTTTATAAATAAAATAGAGGGGCCACAATTGTTCAGTTTGTATGAAATAAAAATATGGGAAGCAATTCAATAGCAACTCAATACACAAAGAAAGAAAAGCACTTATTCACTTATGAAACAAAGTGCAAAGTACCTGAACAGCCCTGCTAACGTGCCAGAGGGAATTTAAGTACTCAGCGAGTCGCAGAAGGGAGATACAAACCGCAGCGGGAACGCATTTTTTGCACAGGCTGCCACATTTCTTTTTCTTGGAAAACAACTAGAGCGGCGGGCTCCTGCCGGCACACCTACCTACGTGCCTGGGGATGTGCGGCGCGGCCCGGGCACGGAGCTGTCCCTACCACCGCTCTGCGGCGGCGGGGCCCGGAGCGGCGGGCTCCCCCGGGGCTGGGCCACGCCAGGCGCTTTCTAGGGCCGGGGGCGAGGCGGGCCCCTCCGCCGAGCGGGCCTACCCCTACCGGGCTCTCTGGGCCGAGCTCGCTGGGCCGCCCCGAGGCGCGCCGGGGCCCGGGCCCG